>JAVDPK010002570.1:743159-757751 GCA_034780415.1 Cichlasoma orientale | reverse complement strand
ATACAAAGCGCCTTGAGGCGACTGTTTGTTGTGAATTGGCGCTATACAAATAAAGTTGAATTGAATTGAATTGAATGTATGTGACACTATTTTTAAAATCAAATAATAATGCAAAGTGAACAACAAACCCTACACAAATATCACACACATATACAATTCATATCTGTTCATGTGAGTATCATTTTTTTTCAATAAAAATATAAAATCATATTTTATAGTTTTGAAAAGCCAACAAATTAAATTTCTAGTCTTTGTGATTTATGATGGAGAATGACAACATTGTGTGGTCTCTATTGCAGTGTATTATCAGCACATTGATCATTTGGTGTGGGGAGGTATGCACTTTCCTGGGCGCCCTTCTAGTCTCTGTTATTATTCCCTCCATTTTGGTTCAAACTGATTTGATACCTGGAAGGTGCACAATAACTAATGATGACTAATAATAATTCACCTCGCATGCATTACACCTAAAGTAATAAGCATTTTTGAAAATGTAAGGAGTAGAAAGTAGAGATATTTGTGTTCAAATGTGGGGAGCAGAAGTAAAAAGTTGGCGTGTCAGTGGGATTAGGGAGGTCCTTGAAGTATTCCTTCCACCGCCTGACTATAGCCTCAGTTGAAGTAAGCAGCGCCCATCTACACTACAGACTGTGTGAGTAGAGCACCGCTTTTTCCTCCTGAGTTGCCTGACGGTTTGCCAGAATCGCTTCGAGGCCATCTGAAAGTCTTTTTCCATGGCCTCACCGAACTCCTCCCATGCCAAATTTTTGGCTTTGGCTACTGCCCTTGTCACATTCTGCTTGGCCTGCCAGTACCTGTCAGCTGCCTCCGGAGTCCCACAAGCTAACCAAGCCTGATAGGACTCCTCCATCAGCTTGATGGCTCCCTTCACCTCCAGTGACCACCATATGGTTCGGGGATTACCACCACGTCAGGCACCAACCACATTGCAGCCACAGCTCTGAGCAGCAGCCTCAACAATGGAGGTGCGGAACACGGTCCATTCAGACTCAATGTCCTTAACCTCCTTCGGAATGCTGTCAAAGTTCTGCTGGAGGTGGAAGTTGAAGATCTCGCGGACTGGGGCCTCGGCCAGGAGTTCCCACCACATCCTCACAATATATTTAGGTGCTCCAGGTCTGTCCAGCATCTTCTCCCGCTACCCAATGCAACTCACCACCAGGTGGGGATCAGTTGGAAGCTCAGCTCCTCTCTTCACTTGAGTGTCCAGAACATATGCCCACAGGTCTGATGATACGATTACAAAATCGACACCTAGGGTGTCCTGGTGCCACATAAACTTATGAACATCCTTATGTTCGAACATGGTTTTCATTACGGACAAACTGTGGTTTGCACAGAAGTCCAATAAGAAAACACCATTCGGGTTCAGATCGGGCAGGCTGTTCTTCCCAATCATGCCCCTCCAGGACTCACTGTCATTGCCCACGTGAGTGTTGAAGTCTCCCAACAGAATGATGGAGTCACTGGATGGAGCACCCTCGAGCACCCCGCCCAGCGACTCCAAGAAGGTTGGGTACTCTGAACTGTCATTCAGCACATAAGCGCAAACAACAGTCAGGACCCATTCCCCAGCCCGAAGGCTCAGGGAAGCAACCCTCTCGTCTATCAATGAAAACTCCGACGTACAGACAGCAAGCCGAGGGGATACAAGAACACCCACCCGAGTGCGCCGCCTCTCACCGAGGGCAACTCCAGACTGGAACAGAGTCCAGCCCCTCTCCAAGAGACTGGTTCCAGACCCCAGGCCATGCGTTGAGGTGAGCCCAACCGCTGCTCTGCAAATCGCCACCTTATCATGGTGGAGGGGTTTGTGTGTCCCAGTGATCCAAGGAGCTATGTATTCCGGGGGCTTGTCCCTCTGGTAAGGTCTCCATTGACAAATTAGTCCTGGGTGAGGGGCCAGGCAAAGAGTGATTCAGAAGACCCCTATGAAAGAGTCACCAAGGGAACTGGGGAGGAAGCTCGAGGGAGAGCGTCTGGTGGCCGGGCATTAGCCTGTGGTGCCCGGCCAGGTGCAGCCCTAGGAGTAGACATGTGCCCTCCCTTCTGTAGGCCCACCACCCGCAGGAGGCGTTGTAGGGGTTGGGTGCAGTGTGCGTGGGGCGGAGGTCCTGGCGGACCGATCCCCAGCTATCAAGACTGGCTATTGGGACATGGAATGTCACCTGTCTGGTGGGGAAGGAGCCTGACCTAGTGTTCTGAGCTCTTAGAAACTCTTTGAACTGTATTTGAGATGTTTTTCTAACTTATTGTTGTTGTGGATATCCTTCAGTTTATACTTGCAACAGATATTAGGGGGTGGCTGTAGCTCAGGAGGTAGAGCAGGTCATTCACTGATCAGAAGGTTGGCGGTTCGATTCCTGGCTCCTCTGGGGCACATGCCAAAGTATCCTTGGGCACTGAACCCCAAGTTGCTCTCCGACACTAGCGTTGGAGTATGAATGTGTGTGAATGTTAGATAATAAGCACTTAGCTTAGTTACTCATGGAAGTGCTTGTATGAATGGGTGAATGCAAACATGTTGTATAAGCGCTTTGAGTGCTCCAAGAGAGTAGAAAAGTGCTATATAAGAACTAGTCCATTTACCATATTTATCTGTTACACATTTGCTTACTAACCAAGAGGCACAGTACATCTTATAGCCACATAATATAGTCAGACCATAAATATTTGAACAGGGGGATGTTTTCATCATTTGCATCTGTACACCACAGCAATGGATCAAAAAATGCATCAACCAGCAACCAATTTTTATTTGATTTTTCTTCTGTCTCTGCAAAAACAAAGATGTGTATGTAGTGGATGCGGATGAAACAACAGCCTTATTATTTTTATATGTTTTGTCACATAAATCAATTCTTATAGTGGAGAAGTGGAAGAAAGTTTCTCTCTGTCATAAGAAGAGAAGTTGCTTTTTGCTGGAGACCCTGTGTCAAAATTACTCTGAACACCTTTTTTCTTTGAGAGCTGCGAGATATGAGATATGTGGAAAAAGAACCAAAAAAAAATACTTCACACTTACAGGCAGAGCTCCAGGATCAAAATACGACTGTGTCTGGCTGTACCATATACTGCTTTCTGAATGAAAACAGGTTCCATGGATGAAAACTCAAGAGACGCATATGAAAGCTAGATTGCCAGGTGGAAGTCACTGTGCTTCTGGGAGAATGACCTCTGGACACATGGACAAAATAAAGGCTTTCAGTAAGTCTCACCTGTTTTAAATTTATAGAAGCCAAGGTTTCAAAGAAAAGGGCATCACCCCCACGGTGAAACATGGAGGAGGCTCAGTCGTGAGCCTCCTCCTGCTGTGTCTGCCACAGGGTCCTTTGAACATGTATAAAGTACTATGAAATCAGAATATTCTCAAGGTATTCTGGAGCAAAACACACTGTGCAGCAACTCAGTGACTCAGTCACAGAAAATGCACATACAACAAGATATTGCACCAAAGCTTATATCTAAAAGTATTCAAGAATGGATGGGAAGAAAAATGGATCATTCCAAAGAAGCCCGCTGAAGAAGCCTGAGTCCTGAATGTAAACCAGTGAAACCAGCAGGAGAACAGATAAGCTGATGCCATGGTGAGGCATCTGCCCATCTGCAATAGACAAGAATTGCTGCTCCTACAATATTGGTCAGAATTCTTAAACTTGTACACTTAGGTCAAGGTCATTTTAGACCTCCTTCAAAAGAGCAGTGAATCAGACAGAGGGACAATACTGTGTGAAGTATTGTGTGAAAGTGCCTGATAAGGTGATGGGGTAAGGTCTGTGCTAGCAAAACAGCAGCACTATTCCATAAAAATGTGCAGGTGTCTGGATGGTGCAATGGTCTTATTAAAAGTGACTTCATTTGACAATAACACAAGAAGACTTGATGACATGTCAGATGACATAGAGGCCATTTTGCAATGGTATGAGCACAGGTGTACCTGGAAGTGTGGGCGTGTCTGAAAACCATTGGTGTTGGGCTTTTATTAAGAGTAAGGAAAACTGGCCTGCAGTGATTGCCTCAAAAGCTAGTTTCAAGATACCAACATTTTTGGCAGTTTGTCCTTTATAGGTGTTTCGCCGAGCCTGCAAACTAGCTGCCAACCTCTGAGCAGTAGCCGTCCGTTCTTACGTTGATTGGTTGTTAGCGTAATTAGCATGCTTGGTGGAAAAGTGATGACTGATGTATTCCTTTTAAATCACAACAGTTTCATGGTAAATAAGACATATATGGCCGGACTTTTTTAGTTGTCCATTCCTTATTAAACACTCAGCACTCACTGTCAACTTTTCTCTTCTTTGGCCCACTCATTGTTGCAGATGGGTTCAGAGCAGTGGGAGAGTAATAACAGGGAGTAGCTCGCAAAATCAAGTCAATGTATCACTGTGCCTAATGTGCCACCTGGTGGAATGCCAGGCATTACAAATGAATGCAGTCATAATTGTGATATTATTTGGGCAATTATGTACCAATCGTTGGTGGGCCGGATTAAAAAGACCAATGGGCCGGATGTGGCCCGAGGGCTGTAGTTTGCCCACCCCGGCCTAGAGGGAGAGGGCCTTCTTGCTTGAAATACAACGTGACACTGAATGCACTGCACAGGTGACTATAAAAGCAATGAATGGGAAGTATGGAAATATAAACATTTTTTCATGGTCATTGTGTATTGCATGATGAGCTTATTGGACAGGCAACATGTATTGTTTACGCATGCTAGGGCAACACGGTGGTGAGGTGATTAATCCTGCGTCATAGCAAGAAGGTTTTGAGTTTGAATTTGAGGAGTTTGTAGAGGTGTTGAGGAGGAAATGCCTTCTTTAACTTTTCAACCAAATGTAAACATAAAAGAACGTCTTTTTCTCTCAACATTGACACCTAGCAAAGTCTCCTTCACCATTTTTTCAACGTCCTTAACACTGTGTTGGTCTCCCTCTTATAGAACAATGTACACTGGCACACAACATAAACTGCTTATTAAAAGCATGAGAAATGGGACAAAACTGGACCAAATCCGATCCATGGAGGCCCTCCCCTGCAACTCAACAGCTTGAACAGAGACATCACATTGCTCCATTAAAAGTCTCATGTCACATTCTCCCGTCAGAGCTGCACAATGGAGAATGTGCATCATATTAGGAAGGCGGTTTTATGGGTTTAGCTGATCATTATATATAATGGGGGATGGCTTCAGAGAAAAGCTGTTAAAAAAAAAAGTTAAGGAATCATGTGCTCATGCAGAAACACTGAGAACAAGGGGGAGAGCATGCTAAGTGTTGGCATGCTAATTTATTAATATATTCATTAAAATATTTCTACTCCCTGGGACTCAACCATTTTTGACTTGCAGAAAAGCAAATAGAAAGATGCACACCTTTTAATACACTACCGCTGTGATGTGATGCCCGAATTTGATTAATTTAAAACAGTACATGGAAATTTCAATTTAGCTGTCATAAAGGACGCTAAAGGTTATCAGTGTGTCTCTAACTGTCGGTTCATAGAAAAACAAGTACATTTGTCACCCACTTTTACGTGTAATGCACGATGGATGAGGCCTTGCTTTCCACAGTTGATGCTGCCTGTGTAGTGACAGCAGCCTTGTATTTACTGAAGCACAACACACACAGCCGATGCTCGAGCAGAGACGAGAACGGCTCAGTACTGAAAGTTGGAGGGAGCTTTTTTCTGACCTCTCCTTATAGCTATCTCCTGCAACACTCAAGTACATATAATCACAGAAAAGAACACCCCAGAGGATAATAAGCTTCAGACAATCATTAATCATTCTCAGTTTATTCTGCACACTCTGCATGCTGTACATAAAATGAGGCGGGAGGAGAAAATAAAGGTCAGAAAGCATGTTGAAGTGGTCAGGGAGGCATAATGTGGTATATTTTATTGAAAGTGTCAAGACAAATTTTTCAGCCGTTCTATTTTTGTATAGATTTTGTTTACATAACTGAACTAGAAAACTGAAGGTATGATGGTAGCTTTCAAACCTTCATCACAGCTCAGCCCAGCATCACAGCAGTTCAGGAAACAGTCATGAAAATGTTGATTTTTTCATGTTGATGGACACAAATTGTTATGATTTTTGGTGTCAGGGAGCACAAATTTGTAAGCAATGTATTTCAATAGGGAGCATATTTCCTGTCAGAAGCATGCAATTTGCAGGGAGGCATCACTGTGGCAACCAAGAGAAAAAAGTTTTAAAAGACGTGGCAACTGTGATTTACCCACACCATGATATTATTTCTAAATCTAGTGCAGTAGTTTTAAACCCTAACCTTAACCAGACAACATAATTGTAATTAATAACATATTTAAAATATCTTCTTCTTTCAGCTGCTCTTTAGGGGTCGCCACAACAGATAATCTGCCTCTATCTCACCCAATCCCTAACATCCTCTTCTGTCACACCAACCCTCTGCATGTCCTCCATCACCACATCCATGAATCTTCTCTGTGGTCTTCCTCTTTTCCTCCTGCCTGGCAGCTCCATCTTCAACGTCCAATGTCCAACATATATCCAATGTTCCTCCTCTTTACCTGTGCAAACCATGTCAACTTCCCTCTCTGACTTTGTCTCCAAACTGCTCAATGTGAGCAGTCCTACTGATTTAGTCATTGCTAATCTTAGGGATAGCTGTAGCTCAGCAGGTCCTCTTTTAAATGGAAGGTTTGTGGTTTGATCCCTGGCTGCTCCAGTATCTTATGCCAAAGTTTCCTTGGGCAAGATATTGAACCCCAAGTTGCGCTCTGATGCATTCATTGGAGTGTGAATGTTAGATAGCAATTACTCAGGTATAGAAAAAAGTGCTCGTATGAATAGGTGAATGAAGCATGTAGTATAAAGCACTTTGAGTGCTCAGAGTAGAAAAGGACCATTTTATCCTATCCATCCCGGTCACTCCCAGTGAAAACATCTTCAACTTTTCCACCTCTAGCTCCACTTCCTCTCTTTTTGTCAGTGTCACCACCTCCAAACCATAAATCATAGCAGGTCTCAGTACTATTTTGTAAACCTTCCCTTTCACTCTAACTGCTATCCTTCTGTCACAAATCACCCCTGACACTTGTTTCCACCTGCTCCACCCTGCCTGCAGTCTCTTCTTCACCTCTCTTGTGCACTGTCTGTTGCTTTGAATGGCTGACTCGAGGTATTTAAACATGTCCACCTTCACAACCTCTAATAACTTCCTGTCATGGTCCTGTAGTATGGGATGGGGGAACAAAACAAAACATAGAATTGTTCAATGTCTTGCAAAAAGGCACATGATGCAAAAACACAAAAACAAAAATAACTTTAAACTGAGCTCGTCTCTTCAAGGTTGTTTCTTCATGCACCTCTGGACTGCTTCAACAATTTCATGGTCAAACTGATACAATCTTTCTGTGGGTCATTTCTGGTAATGAAAGCTGTGTATCCAGTTATGACTCAGAGACCAAGCTTTCATTGATGGAGCATGCAGTTTTCAAGCCTGAAGTCTAGGAGCGTCCTGCCTGTTTTAGTTCATAGTACCATCAACTGCACTGCGTGCCATTGTGTACTTGCTCAGCACATTAAAAACATGGGTCACGCCAACCTGTGTGCAGGAGAGAGCTCCAACCCACCCAAACATGCATGTTGCCCACCAAATCAAGCTGGCAGCCTCCAGACCATCATGAAAGTTGTCCGCTATTCACGCCCTCTTCCTGCTGCGTTCATGAAACATAAAGAGTTCTAAACTCTCTAATGAAACCTGAAAGCTCAGACTGAGCACACACTCTGGCTGCTCATTAATAATCACACAGATGAGTAACCTATTCCAACTTCTGTACAGACTGGGGCAAATCAGTCTTCTAATTGTTTTTTTTTTTTTTACTTTAATGTTATGCATATTTCTGCATATTTTGTTTTTTAAAGTTCAAATAAAGCATCTGGCCTGAAACCAGCAACACCTCTGAAGCCTCTCATCTACAGCTACACCTACCCCCCGGGTTGCTCACCTATTATTTTTACAAGCACGGCCTATTACAGCTGGCTAAAATTGGCCCTGGAATGATTTTCATGCAGGATTCTGCTTGGTTGCTATGGGAATAAAAAGTGAAAAATTCATGTTGTGGCCACCATCATCCCCATGACCTCAACCCTGTGAGAGCCAGTGAAGCCTCATTATAAGGAATATCAATGAAGGTGGGTGGCACTGTTCTTCTAAATTGTCATTAACCTTCAGCTAATTGTTTATGAAAAAGAAACAAAAATAACATCTGATGGCAAAACAATTTTGGTATACAGCACACAAAGGTGCACCTACAGAATGCAGCCTTTCTTCTGGAAAAAGAATTTGTGTCTTGAATGCAAAGAGAGGTGAGGCTGAGAGGGTTTGGACATGTTCAGTGGGGGGATAGTAGATATGGAGTTGCCAGGCAGGAAGAAAAGAGGAAGCCTGCAGAGAAGGTTCATGGATGTAGTGACGGAGGGCATGCAGAGGGTCGGTGTGACAGAGGAGGATGGTGGGGCAGGGTGAGATGGAAGAAGCCGAAAGAAGAAGTGAGCTTGTGGTTCTTTTAAATCTGAGCAGGTCAACTTTCACCTTTGCACTGAGCACTGAAGTGCAGAGGCCTGTTTATGGCTTAACTAAGTTATAACACGCTTTTCAGTCACTGACAGGCCGACATACTGTTACTCGACACAAAGGCTATTTTTATTTTTCTTGCTTCTGGGTTTCGAGTTTTCCTCTTTGAAAAAAATCACAGTGACTAAATTTAAACCTGAAACCTTAGATCTGAGGAAGACATTCTTAAAAATGAGTCCACACTGAAAATTAAACCCATGCCATAAATGCAATCAGTACAGAGTGACCCAGGCACTCCCATTTACTGAGACATCAGCTCTAATCATAGACAAGATGACTGAATCTGGGACAGCTGATGTTTGGTTGTACATATTAATATCACTGAAATGGACCTGAAGAGACGATATTCCTTCATCAGCATTCTAAGTTGTGCATCTCGAATGAGATTTTGCACTTCCAGACAGCTATTGTGATTTCCTTGTGGGCCAAGGTAAACTGCCCTTTGTATCCTAATCACACACAGCTGCTATATCTCCAAGGACACACTAAATGATTGGCCACTGCGCACATCCGTGTGTGTCCACCGTATTTACACAGACGAAGGCACAGGCAATTAATGGAGTCTGTAACCATGGGTTAGAGGTGAAAATATCATGGAGGAAAAAAGTAAATAGCGCTTTGAGTTTCAGGGAAGGCCAGTGTGGAGGTGATGCATTCCTATGCACAAAGCGCCCCTCGGTTTTTAATTAACTGAAGCTGCACTGGAACGCGCTGTGCATTGAAACCCCGGCGCAACCTCATCCCCTCGCCTCCCCCACCATCATCAGGGAAGAATGATGCAATTGCTGCAATTTTATGATCCACTGAATGCAATTACCGGACCTGTCAGTGTTTTGGGCGGGTTTTTTTTTTCCTCTGTGATATATGCACTGTGCAGACTGTCTCTGCCACACACAGCCACACTTGCTATGGTAAATGCCAGCACTGTCTGGAAATGCATCATGTGCACAATGTGTGAGTGCATACATCTTTTTGTATGGCATGCTATGTTAGCAGTGATGATAGTGATGTAAGCAGGAAATGTTGATCTGAAAAATTCTTTTTTTTTTTTTTTATTTAAATTTAAGCCCCAACCACTCCAGTCCTGAAACAGTCCACATAATGGAAACAGTGGATTGCTCCCTCTGGGTTGGGGGAGAGTGGTTACTTCAAGTGACCTTCAAGACATTGTTCACCAGTGAGGTGAAGGTGGAATGCGAGATGGACCAGCGTACTGGTGTGGCACCTGTTCTGGACTGTTGTGAAGTAGACAGGGTGCAGACTGACCAGTAAATCAAAAAGCCTTTCCATTCAGATCAGCTCTAACCGTGATCTGAAAGAATGAAGCAGCTGAAATGCATAAGTTTTCTCTGTAGGGTGGCCGAGCGCAGCCTTGGAGATACTAGGATGAAAAGCTCAAACATCCAGAAGGAGGTCAGCTGAGGCAGTTCAGCCGTCTGATTAGGACGTTTGGGCGACTTGGAGGATTTCTAGGCACATCCAGCTGAGAGGAGACTGCAGGGCAGGCCCAGAAGGAGCTGGAGAGGTTATACTGTATATGAGATGATGATAATGAAATGAGAAATACTTTATTTTCACATCTTTCCCATATATATTTCCCCTGGGAGCATTTTGGATGAAATATGAGAATACTATAATATTATTATAATACTGGTATAATAATAATAATATTACAATAATACTATTGAAATAACATAGGTATTCAGATTACATAACATGAAGCTCATTTAACGTGTCATGAATAGGTGCCTGGGTCATACTAAAACTAAAAACCAGAATAATACCCACGGAATTAAATGCCAAATTACTGGAATAACCCTTTAAGACTTCTATCTTTTCTTTTCACAAACAAATCTTTTTCCATTTGCACTCCTATCTTTACAGTTTTTTTTAAAAAATTTGTGTTCATTTCTGTTTTTCTACTACACAAGGAACCCATGCAAAAGGCAATTCTCATCAGGCCACCTTGTATCGATAACAGATGAATAAATGAAAGATGAGAACTAAGATCTATTCACTGAACTTGAGACCTCTAAGCCTTTGACTCTCTAGAATCCAGGGAGAAGTTACATTAGGTGTCCCAAACATTACGTTGTATGCCAGATACTTGATAAATGGACTTCACCGCTTATATAGTGCCTTTTGACTTTAATTGAGCCCTCAAAGCGCTTTTTACTAAAAGCCACATTCACCACTTTCTAATGCGCACACACACACACACACACACACACACACACACACACACACACACACACACACACACACTCTCTGATGGATGCATTGAAGGCAATTTGTGGTTCAGTATCTTGTTCAAGCACACTTCAGCATGCAGACTGGAGGAGACAGGAATTGAACCACAGGCCTTCTGAATAGCAGAACACCCTTAAAATTCATTAATGTGCTTACACTTACATACGTGTAGGTGTAAGAGGGCTATAATTTGGTGGCACTGATGTGTGTTCTGGGACATCCCATCTTTGCATGCTGAAAGTGGAATGCCTAACAGCGGATTTATACTTGTGTTAAATCTACACCACAGGTACGTTGTAACCACAAGGCCTTCTGAAACCCTGTGCTCTAACATAAGCTGTAATCTACACTGTGACATGAATGTGGGCTGGTGGCAGGCTTGCAAAGTGACTTGCAGGATCTCAGGTAGCTTAATAGCAATAATATAATACCAAATGCAATGTCTCAGTAAGGTAAACAGAGGGTCCTGGCTGAACCATCAGCTGATGTAGTCTGGGATTATTGAATGAGCTTGACTCTGTGAATTAACCCTGCAGTCAATCTGTTGCTTGTGTTTGTGCATGCAGGGTGATGCAGGATACACTCATATGCCAGTTCTCAAAAAAAGGCCAAAACATCGCCCAACACATAATCAAACTTGTGTTTTACAGAATAGAAGGTAGTTTGCCTGTCAGTTTCTGAACAATAATAACACTACAGTTACACTTGCTTTTTGCTGTGACTCTTTATTGCACAGTGTTTGAGCATTCAGCACCTGTTGTGTCTAATTATTTTGTGCTGCCATCACCCTCTGATCTATTAGTATCTGCAAGTTTGCTCCAGATCTAATTATCTCAACTGCTTCTCTGAACGACGCTAATGCTACCTGTAAGTAGGTAGGGCAGACCTGTCAACCTCTGGGATTCCTCCACATGTTGAAGTGGTATCCAAAGAGGAAACGACTGGATTAAACTGTGGGTTCATGTGCTCTGATGTAAAATGCAAATGTTAGCATTTAAGCTCCACTCATAGTCTTTTCCTCAAACTCTCCTCCATTTGTTACATCAGAAAAGTAATGTATAAAAATACAACGGAAAGCATAAGTATATCATCTAAAAGGCTAAACAGCCAAGTTTTGTATAGGACATGCTTTAGGCTCAAAGTTACAATACAAATGGGTACCATGCATGCACCTTAGTAATTAAGTAGCAAGCAGTGGATGGATGGATGGATGGATGGATGGATGGATGGATGAATGGATGGATGGATGGAAAATAATAGCGGGCATCTAGACACAAAAAGCTAATTAAACGAACTTAACTGATTTAATAATTCTTTTATAAAAACTTCAAAACAAAATTTAATGGTAATCCTGCGACCTGCACATGTGCCCTGTATGTCGCATTGTGGCCCAATTTGAGCTCCAGATGATTCTGAACAGAACCCAGGCTTTAAAAACGATGTAAAATATGTGAGAGCTATCAGTCCTTTCTGTCTGCCACTCGTCTAGCATTGCAGCGTGTCAGTTGCCTTCCCTTGGAGCCGTTCTGCTAACACACCATGACAGTCCTCCATTAAACCTCCACCTGTCTCATTAAAGTCTGCCAGCATCGGACAGTTTACTCTGAGGTCGAGGGGTGACGACTCCTCTGAGCCGTCCGTGTCCTTGTGCCTGCTAAATTTTTCTTAGATGTTGCCATGGAAACTGTTTGATAGGCATGAGCGTTGGAGGCTGCCCTTCTCTCTCTCACACACACACACACACACACACACACACACACACACACACACACACACACACACACACACACACACACACACTCAATCCCAGCAGGGGCGGAACAGGAGAAAACTTTCTGTGCTGAATTCAATATCTTGAGGCGGAGAGGATGGAGGAGGGAGAAGTAGGAGATGAAGAAGGGTGGGAGGAGTGGGCGTGTTTTCCGTCTTTCTTTTTTCTCTCATTTTTTGCACAATCTGAAGTGTGAACACACTTGGAAGCAGAGCGGACTGGAGCAGCTGCCAAAGCTTCCCGTCATTTAAGATCAACACTTCCCTCTCCTTCTTCCTCTCTATTGGGAACGTGGAAATAAACCAATGTGACAGAGAAAAAGGGGATAATGAGGAGGAGGGAAATGGAAATAACCTGTTACTATCATTTGGAAAACTGGAACAATAAAGGACTCCTTTGCACTTGAGATTAAAATTGCAAAAAAAAAAAAAAAATGCTCTTTGTACATTTTATTTTCTACAATCATCATCTTCCTTCCTCTCTGATTCTCACAATCTGTCTCTGCCACATATGTCACCATTATAGATGTCTCTTTGATGTTTCCTCACTGCAGATGGAAACCTGACAAATCACTTTGCAGCTCCTGAACTGTTATCTTATAGAAAGAGTTGTGCTTCCCGCCTTATCTGCCTTAACTGTGACATGGAGATTTTTCAGCACTCACCAAATATACCAAAGGTTTTTTTGTTGTGTAGGTTCCTTCCTCCTCTTAATGGTTTCCCACCAGTTTAAAGTTTTAGTGCCCAGCTACATGTGTGGGGGTGGAGGTATTAAGTAACAAGGTAATGGAGTGTGTGGTGGGTACAGAAGCATAGGCGACTTCACCTGAAATCATTATCGTTTATCACTGTGTGCATGCAGATCGCGCAGCTGTTTGGAGCACTTTATAGGACCAACCTTAGAGTTAGGATTTATAAGTAGGGAAGTAAAGGCCTTCTAACATCATCAGAGTAATCAGAGCAGCCGCTCCGGGCTGAGAGTAGCACTCCACCAAATGGCCTTTAGCTCCGTGGATAAAAGAGCAAAAAGAGGAATAAATGACGACAATTCTTTGAAATCATTCTAATATGAAAATGCCTCCAGCACATTTTACAGAATCAAGAAAATTGTATTAAATTGCAGCAAAAACATGAATGAAGGTCATCAGTATAGTATCGTATTTGGATGTCTGTGTTAGAGAAGAAAAGGGACTGAATAACAGTAAAGGACGGCTGCTGAAGAAATTTAAATTAGGGGGTGATCAGGTAGCAGAGTTGGAAACAGGTTGTAAAGATTGTGGTGTGCAGCTGTCAGCTGTTTCCCCCAGGGGCGTGCTTATGCGAGGGACCAGACACAGGCAGGAGATCCAGGACGCTGAGAGAGGAAAGGCTGTTATTCACATGAAAGCCACTGGTTTGCATGGTAACACACACACAGTAACGTCTCTGCTGCCGTTTCTTGATTTTGAATGAGCTCTCCCATTGTCGTGTGTGAGACCTGAGGAATATTTCAAGGGAATGTTATTACATCTAGGTCAAATGCTCTTTTCAATTTCAGGATAAGCTCATTCGATTTTTGTGGTCCAGAGTGAAAGCCATAAAAGTATAACTGAAACAATCCTCCCTAAATATGACATAATCCCACAAATGGGTTATAATACATGAGAGCAACCTAAATCTGGAGCAAGCTCCTTCCCTGTCAGGGTCAGCTGATCGAGAAAATTAAACATCTTCAGCATATTTAATCAAGGCATGCCAAATTCTACCTTTGTACTTGAATACTTTCTGAGTTGCAGGCCAACAAAGTACATCTAATGTGCATTAGTTTTAGTTTTAGCGGCATTTTTGAGTCCTTATAACTTAATAATAACAACAACAACAAAGTGGTAGTGGCGCAGTGGGTAGGCGCTCGCCTTACAGCCGGAGGGCTGCCGGTTCGAGCCCCTGTCCCTGCGCT
>JAVDPK010002570.1:696506-720744 GCA_034780415.1 Cichlasoma orientale | reverse complement strand
TATACTGGTTAAGCAGGTCCAAACTGATGACTAATCAGATGAATACAATGCACTAACATGAAAACTATTAAGCCTGGAAAGAAAATAAAATGAACAACCTCTTTTCAAATTGAAGAAACACTCATGTCTGTGCATTACAGTACATCTGCTCGCGGCCGCTGTGTGTAAAAAAGAAAATGAATAACTAATTAGCCTTGCATCTACAAAGAGACGGGCTGGGGGCAGAGCAGCAAAAACTGTTGTTCCCTCTTGGCTAAAAGGAAGCAAAGAAAATGAAGGTAGACTGTCTTCTCCTGCCTGTTACCTAGAAACCAATGTGTCTTTTTCAGCACCACACAACCTGCACCCACACAGCTGCACATCTGAAACCTGAAAACAAACACATCGACTTTGATGGGACTCTCTCTCTCTCTCTCTCTCTCTCTGTCTCTCTCGCTCACTTTTTCTTTTTTTATCTCCACCAGTGTTTGTGATCATGTCTCACACATTCAAGTCAATACAAGCGCAGACGTTGAATTATGCCATGTCTACTATAAGTAGAGCGATGCTTTTCAAATCAACTTTTCCTCACTTCTCTCTGCACCCTCCAATTTATCCTCTTTTTTTGCTAAAATTTGTTTTTGCTTTCAGTAACTGTTGGATATCTTAATGTGCATTTGAACAATGGCGTATTCATCTATAGATGTGTGTGGCTAAAGGACATTTCAACAGTGCTGCATTCACTTACTGATTGTGACATGCGGTATGTCAACAAGTGATACATTCAATTACTGACAGGTATCGAAGAGGTCATATCACAACCATTTTCAGTAAATGTGGCCATTGAGGTTATCAGGTGGCACTCGGCCTGCAAAAAAGGTTTCATTTTGAGTACACCAAAGCCCAAGTATGAGATTTCCAGTCATCAGAACATCACAGAAACCACACTGCCCAAGCTGTACCACTTTGTGGAAAGCACATCAACAGTCTGTGCCAGGACTTTTCAAGCTTTGGCTTCCATATGCAAACCGTTCATACTGGCCAAGACATCTCAGGTTTGTTGTTTCATCACGGGCTGCTCTGAAAGGTACTGTTCACACTGTGCTCCAGGACAAAATCAAGATCAAGACCAAGAGTGACACTGGATTCTAGCTTGCAGTGTGCCTCTCACACACTCTCAAAAACCTTTTTCACTCGTGTTAGTGCTGGGTTATAAATGCGTCACCGGGGAAATGCA
Organism: Cichlasoma orientale; assembly: GCA_034780415.1. Lineage (NCBI taxonomy): Eukaryota > Metazoa > Chordata > Actinopteri > Cichliformes > Cichlidae > Cichlasoma > Cichlasoma orientale. The sequence goes on along the minus strand of JAVDPK010002570.1, from coordinate 719,528 downwards.
TATAACCTTTGCTTGTTGTTGGTCTGAAATACACTGCTAAAAAATTTTAAAGGAACACTTCAAAAACACGTCAGTTCTCAAAGTGGAAAAAAAAATGATACTGATATCTATACTGATATGGACTGAGGGCGACAGTGGTGGACCTGTCAAATGCCAGTTGGACTCCACAATGCCAGGTAGTGAGCACAGGGCCCACTAGAGGACATTCTTTGGTCACACATTCAAACCAGTGTCCTGCTGGAGATCATTTTGTAGCTCAGCAGTGCTCATCCTGTTCCTCCTTGCACAGAGGAGCAGATACAGGTCCTGCTAATGGGTTAAGGACCTTCTTCATTCCTGTCCAGCTCTCCTAGAGTATCTGCCTGTCTCCTGGAATCTCCTCCATGCTCTCGACACTGTGCTGGGAGACACAGCAAACCTTCTGGCAATGGCACGTATTGATGTGCCATCCCGGAGGAGCTGGATTTCCTGTGCAAACTGTGTAGGGTCCAGGTATCACCTCATGCTATCAGCAGTGACACTGACCCTAGCCAAATGCAAAACTAGTGAAAAAACAAAGATGAGGAGGGAAAAGTGTCAGTGGCCTCCACCCATAAAGCCATTCCTGTTTTGGGGGTTGATGTAGACATCATTTAGTTACATATTCTATATAAAAGATTTAGGTTTAACAGTTGATTTGACTTAAACCTGCATTCCTTTTCATACCAGGAGGCGAAAAATTCTTCCGGTTGTACTGAAGGCTAGGGGATCATGCCTGTGATGTCTGGTTTCAACCAGGTAAAATGTCAGCAGCAAAGACAGCCTGAGGCCTACATCCACATCCAACTTTTATATAGAATCTATATATCCAACTGATGGAAAGTTCCTGTAGAGCACTGCACTCTCTCCCATTCTGGCAAACAAAGTAGAACCAGTGTGGATAAAGTAGTATCAGGCTGACGTGTTCTGTGGTCGGTTCCTTGTTGACCTTTTTCGCAAAACCTGTAAAAAAAATTTGTTGCCACATCAATTCTATAATTCTGTGAGATTGTAATAAAGCTGATAGAAACTCCCTCTTTACTGGAACCGCTCACAGTGATGGCAGCATTTCACATAAAGTTGATAAGCTTGTCAGTGAATCAGCTGAAATTCCCCTTCGCACAAAATGAAGTCTCAAGCACCATTCTCATTTTTCCTGAGCTTTTATGACAGCAGAAGTGTTTATAATTCTGCAGCAGAGAGACTTGTCACAGAGCTCATAGAGGTGATGAATGGGGGTTTCAAAGGGAAAGAAGATGATTATGTTAGATGTGTTGTTCAGGGTGTGTTCAGAGATACTGTGTTTGTTTAATGCACGGAAAATCTGCATACCTCATAAACTAAAAACTGTAGGAGTAAAGTAGAGCTCTCCACATCGGCCCCCTTTGTGACCTTTGTGCTGACTGCTTTGGTCCTCAGGAGAAGTGGCAAAAGACATAAAGACATACAGGAAGTGTGTGTATGTGGAAGAGCCTATCCCTACTGCACAGTGAACTGTGATTGAATATTAAATCTGTCCAGCAGCGTTACCTCCTGACCCCCCTGGAGTTCCCCCCGGGGAAGATACCTTGCATTCTTGCATTCTTGCATTCTGCATTGAAAAGCCTGACAGAAACCAGCTGAAAGCTTTTTTTCCTCAATCTACTGTGTCATCATCCACCAGTCCACATCTGCATTTTGATAGTGATGATAAACCTCAGAAGCAGGGCATAAACAAACTGCAGTCATCTAAATGAATGAAAAGTAGAAATATGAAGTCAAAATTTCATTTGTTTGCAAAATTGTGGTTTTTGTTTTCTTCAGTAAAAATGTTTTTGCCATTTCCACTGAAAAGCTTTTTTGAGCCTCATTTATGATCACCGGTAATGAAAGAACATATAAACCAAAACAACGCAGTTGCATGATCTCTGATTAAAAAATGTAGACCTTATCAATGTTAGTCATATCACAAATTAAATATAATAGGGCAAAAATGGTTACTTTGTTGTTAAAATCAAAATCAACTAAACTGTGAATTATACGTACATCATAAATTGCAACAGTTATGGTTTTTCCATTGGTCCTACACATAGCCTATGGACAGCTTTGCAGACTGCTGTTTATATATTGTAGCTATTACTCTCACCAGTGGACAGTGTCACAAACAACTGCTCTTGTCTGTGCTGAAGAGCTGAAGTGAAACCAAATATTAAAAACAATGAAAAGTATCCACTGCAGCTACTGTCTATGCTTTTTATGCTGTTCTTGATTATCTTAAGTGTTTTTCACACTCATTCTTTCTTTCAGTCACTGCCTAAAGCTCGTGACTGTAGGTGATGGTAGGGACAGAGATCGACCAGTAAAATCGGCAGCTTTGCTTTTACGCTCAGTCCTCTCTTCACCACGAGGGACCATCGCCTCAATCCATTTGTAATCTCTCGCTGTCCTCTCCCTTCACTCATGAACAAGATCCCAAAATACTTAATCTCGTCCGGTTGGGCTGGCGACTCATCCCAACTGATCCCAGTCTGAGCTGGAGGCTGATGAAGCCAACAGGACCACATCATCCGCAAAAAGCAGAGATGAGAATCTGAAGCCACCAACACCATAATAACTAGCAACCAAAAGAACCAAATTGTGTATACAAGTGGTGGAAATAAGCTTTCTCCAAAGGGTGGCTGGGGTCTCCTTTAGAGATAGGGTGAATAATGCAGTCATTTAGGAGGGGCTCAGAGTAGAGCTGCTGCTCCTCTACATTGAAAGGAACCAGTTGAGGTGGTCTGGGCATCTGACTAGCATGCCTCCTGGTGGCCTCTTGGGTGAGCTGTTCTGGGCATGTTCTACTGGGAGGAGTCCTCGGGGTAGATCCAGGACATGCTGGAGAGATTATATCTCTCGGCTGGGTCTGGGAAAACCTCGGTGTCCCCCCAGATAAGCTGGAGGAGGTGGCTGGGGAGAGGGAGGTCTGGGTTTCTCTCCTTAAGCTGCTGCCCCCGTGACCCGGCTTCACATAAGCGGTAGAAAATGGATGGATGGATGGTTGTTCACACTCCTCTGGCTCGTGCTGATCTCCACTACCCCCCCCCCCCTTTTCTGGCCTACTTTTCAACCAGTAAGCATTCAACCTACACACAGCATCATCCATGTGGAACTACATGCTGTTGTTTTTTGGGAGTACTGCACACAAGAACGTCCATTTAGGTTGCGTAACTGTCTGCATATGTTCTGTGTCAGCAAATGGATACAAACGCAGAACCCTAAAATAGGCTTTTTGGTGAATGGACGGAAGCCAAGACAATGGCGGCAAGTCAGTGCTACTTTCAGCATGTCTTTGTCTGAATTTCACACAAAGTCTAAAAGGATGGAAGAGGATGTTGAAATTATATGGGTATGTTTTTAGCAAAGGAAAATTATATGATGTGTTTAAAAGCATGTAGAATAATCTTTAGCACCAGTAACCTGAAGTAATTTTTTTGTGTATGACTTTATAATTCTGTCACATTATTGTGGAGGAATTTTAGTTTGCATTGCTTCAGTTCACTGAAGTTTGTGAGTATTCATTTATGGCATTTAAACTGGGTTGGGGTCTAAACTTTGACTGAACCCTGGTGATATTTTATTTTCAGCCATTCTGTGCTTTTGGTCATTATCCTGCTGCATGACCCAAACTTAGCAAAGCCCTAGCTAAACAGCTTAGCTAAGCTGTTGGACAAATGGCCTCACATTTGATTTAGAACAGTTTGGCATACACGCTGGAACCTCCACTCCCGGCACCTGTGATACTCAGTGATATTCAACCTCTCACTGAAACTACGTGTGATTCCCACCTGCTTCAAAAAGTCCATTATAGTCCCTGTCCCAAAGAAAACACACCCCAGCAGCTCCAGTGACTTCAGGCCCATAGCACACACTTCTGTGGTGCTGAAATGTTTTGAGAGACTCATCAAGACGTTCATCACCTCCTCACTGCCCACCACCCTCGAACCACTACAGTCTGCATACCAGCAGATCCACAGACGACGCCATAACCTTCCTCCTCCATAAGACCCATTCCCACGTAGACACTGGTAAGGAGAACTATGTGAGAGGGCTGTTTGTAGATTACAGCTTATAAACCTTATCTTATCTTATTAGTGTTTATGATTTAAATTTACAAGCCGTTTCTCTGCCTTTCTGAAAGGTGAACATGGTTTGCGTGCTTTCCCTTGTGGGGAAGCACATAACCACAAACTCACATTTACACCTGCAGCCAATTTAGAGTGTCTTTGGGCCTGGAAGGAAACCGGAGCACCTGAAGGACACCCCCAGAGGGACTTGAAGAACATGTGAAAATCCACAGTCACAGCTAGGCGATTCAAACCCAAGACCTTGTAGCTGCGAGGCGACAGCGCTAACCTCGGGCCATCGTGCCGACATTGAAGTCAGAAACTAAATCATTCCAGTGTATATTTGGTAGCAAACGTTTCAGACAGTAAACAAAGCATAAACATTAACGTGTCACACATGTATGAAAACTGCTATTCATCATTCAAAAGGACAGAAACAAAAAAACAGGACTACAGGCACGCATCTATCTGGGTATGCCGGGTTCCACATGACAAAAAATGCGTGTGGCTCGGTCCACTTACCCCCAGGCTCATCTTATCCCGCTCTCTCCCTAAACTTGCCTTTATTTAAGCGCCTCTGTAAATGTGATTATAACTCATGATTGCAGCTGTGCAGACTAATGCAGAGCATAATAAAAAGCTGTCCATGAGCCGCTTGTATTCATTACAGTTTATTTAGATTTTGGACAGATACATTCATATACTTTGGATATTTTATTTTTTTTTGCTCTTTCCCAACTCCTGATGGAAATATCTGGCTTTGTAACTGGAAAACTCTCCTGTACGTTCGCCAGCTCGTTCCTAACTTTGTTTGCTGTTCGGTGCCGACAGACAGTACCGTGTATACCGCGGCCTGTTTACCTCGGATTTATCAAAGCTCCCTCTGAAAGCAGCTACTTGAAAATGAGGTTGATGACATCAGAGAGACTAAGCCATAGCAATAAAGCTGTTGGATGTAAAAACCAAAACAATGATCTAAGTGATGCTAAAACACTCTGTGGGGAACTGCAAAGTCAACTGATAATCCTCACAGTGACTAACACCGTTCACATTACACGCAGCCCTTTAGACTCACAGATCCAACAAAAATGTTGCAGCTTTTGACATCAGTAATTATGATACTGTTTAAGATTACGCGCTGGTGCCAGCTGATTTTGTATATTTAGTTTGACCTAATGTGTTATAACACAAATGGCCTGCAATTGTTTTTGACTTTACAGTCATTTTGAAGGTTGTACTTGAATTGCAGGGCATCATAATAAGAAGTGTTTTTGTTCTGCCCTCATTAATAAAAATGGGATGTCAGTTGACCCAATCGCTCTTTCCTCCTCTGGAAGCCTCCTCTGTCTTCTGCTTAATCTGTGATTCCTCAGCTCATCCCTCCTGTCACTGTAGATGTTCAGGAGAGACGAGTTGCTTCTTAGTGGAGCAGTCAGGCTGAATCTCAAGCAGACAACCTCCCTGACTCCAGGTGGTCCAAATGATTCACCCATACAAATGATGGAGGCGAGAAAAAAAAAATAGCTGTCAGTCACAATAAGAGGCAGTGGAGTTGTAGCTCCCTCTGTAGGCAAGTTAAAGCATTTGTTTGAAAAGACAAGCGGCGCTGAAGTCCAGAAGGCTGCTTACAGTGCCGAAGTTTGATGCGAGGTGAAATGTTCTTATCAGTGTGCTCTTGAGGAAACGTGGCATTTTTCAAGTTAAATTTATCAGCAAGAGTCCAATTGTTTTCAGTTCCCCATCACTCATTAGACACAGAGAGGCTGCAGACAGCACAACACAGCTGGGTTCTCGTTGCACACCGAGCACTGGCCGGGAGGGTTATTGATCCATGCGTGATGTCCTGCCTCACACAGCCACCCAATGAGTGGTTATTGATGCATTGTGTGTGTTTGGGTGTGTGTGGCAGAGTGTGTGAGAGCATTCGCTGTTCAGCCTGTGAGCAAGAGGAAAAATGGAACAGAACAAAACCTCTTGAAATGCAGCTTATTATGTAAATGCATCCCGTTTTCTTTTTTTACATAAGCTTTTTGACTTCTTGAACACAGACGGCACATTAGGCCTGCAGAGATGTTCTGCTTTGCAGTTTCTCACAAATCATTGTCTAAATGTAAAGCTGCCCGACAGTTTCCTGACAGCCACCAGATATGACTGTGGTAAAAAACGACGCCACAGCAAATGGAGGAATATTAATTATATGCACTTTGTCGGATCAAAAGCAGCACACTTCAGAAACTTTCCCTTCTGTGAGCTGAAAATTTCTCTACATGTGAACTCTTCTCCAAGCTTTAATCAGTGTGCCCTGTAGCAAAAGAAAATGCATGCAAGTGACTCTAGATAATTAGCCTTTAGTCTCTTCAAAACTTTGTCTGGTAGGCATGCATAATTATTGTCATATTTTCAAGGTTGGCAATGGAAGCTAGGGGTTGTGCTTTTAATGAGTGGGGGGAAACAGTTCCTCTTTTTAAAGGAACAGCAGTAATTAATCATTGTAACATGGCAGCAAAAATTTCAAAACAGCCACATTAAAATAAGCTTTCCAGCAACACTAAGAATTTACAGCCACGCACAGACATTTACGCTGACCCCCGGTCCTCTGGAGAAGCACACTTCATAGAGAAATGCAGGACAGCTCCACTGCACAGTCAACTGTGACTGAATACTAAACATGTGCCACCTCCTGACCTCCTGTAGTTCGCAGAGGCTGACACCTTACACTTTGCATCAAAATTGCTGCCAGAAAACTGCTGGAGGGTCTTTTTTTTTTCTCTCTGCTGTGTCATCATTTGTTTGTCCACTTTCGTATTTTTACAGCTTTTAACACACACTGATGAAAATGATTGATAAACACAGCTAGTTTATAGCCGTGCTAGCACTTCTGAATGGTGCTGTGATCCAAATGCCAGCATCAGCACGCTAACAAAGATGATAATAACATGTTGGTTTGCTTACCAGGTTAGTTCCTAAATGTTATTGTGTTAACGTGCTAACTGTTTACAAATGTCAAACATCTGAGGCAATTTATTATAAAAATACTGTTAACTGGAAAATGAGGCAGATGTTGACACTGGAAGCAACATCATTAATAATTATTGGTCCAAAATGGCTGCCTGATGCTGCCAATATGTGGAAATATAGAGGAAAGACCCCTACAAACAGCTGTAAGTGACAAATCCATCTTCTGCTTCTGTTAAGGGTAGTATGACTGTGTGAGATAGAGATCAAAACCATGAAAGCTGGACACCTTTAATCCAGTTCAATTCAGTTCAATTTTTATAGCACCAAGTCACAAGAACAGGCTAAAGACCATGGAATAACAGAGAAAACCCCAACAATCAGATGACATGCAGTGAGTAAGCACCTGGCGACAGTTGGAAGGAAAAACTCCCTTTAACAGGAAGAAACATCCAGAAGAACCAAACTCAGGGAGGGGCAGCCATCTGCTGCGACTGATTGTGGGTGAGGGGAGGGAGACAGGAAAAAAGACAAACTGTGGAAGAGAGCCAGAGATTAATACTAATGCAGAGTAGTGTAAAAACACAGAGAGTGAAAAGAGGTGAAAAGAGACGAAGAAACATTCAGTGCATCATGGGAACCCCCTCAGCAGCCTAGGCCTATTTCAGCATAACAAAGAGAGGGTTCAAGGTCACCTTATTCAGCCCTAACTATGAGCTTTATCAAAAAGGAAATTTTAAGCCTGCAGCATTTTGTATCAGCTGAAGGCTTTTCAGGGAGTTTTTAGGACAGCCTGATAACAATTAATTACAATAGTCCAGCCTAGAAGTAATAAATGCATATACTAGTTTTTCAGCATCAGTCTGAGAAAGGATGTTTCTAAATTTAGAAATATTGTGCAAATGCAAAAAAAGCGGTCCTACATATTTTTTTAATATGTGCATTAAATGACATATCCTGGTCAAAAATGACTCCAAGATTCCTCACAGTGTTACTTGAGGCCAAGGTAATGCCATCCAGAGTAAGTATCTGGTTAGACACCATGTTTCTAAGGTTTGTGGGGCTATAACTTTAGTGCTATCAGAATTAAGAAGAAGGAAATTAGAGGTCATCCAGGCCTTTATGTCTTTAAGACATTCCTGCAGTTTAACTAATTGGTATGTGTCGTCTGGCTTCATGGATAAATAAAGCTGGGTATCATCTGCATAACAATGAAAATGTATGAAATGCCTTCTAATAATACTGCCTAAGGGAAGCATGTATAATGTAAATAGAACTGGTCCTTGCAAGGAACCCTGTGGAACCCCATAATTAAACTATGAAAAGAAGAAAAGTCAAGTCTTGGGGGAAGCGAGGATGCAAGGATCCTAGGGTCGACTGCAGTGGCAGTAGGAAGACATCCCTGTCAATGGATCAATGGAGTGAAACATCAATGAGTGGTGGTTCCCGGCTGATTCAATTCAATTTTCAATTCAATTTTATTTATATAGCGCCAAATCACAACAAAAAGTCACCTCAAGGCTCTTTATATTGTAAGGGAAAGACCCTACAATAATAAAGCCTACTGTAGCAGGCAAGCCGTCACCTGTGCTTATATGTAGTGTGTGAAGAAGACTCTCCATTTACCTGAACAAATTGGAATATATTCGATAAATTTGATTCAAACCACTGCAGCGCAGTACCTTTAATACCTACAGCATGCTCTAATCTCTGTAATAAAATATTAAGGTCAACAGTGTCGAACGCTGCATTGAGGTCTAACAAGCACAGAGATGAGTCCACAGTCAGAAGCTATAAGAAGATCAAGGTTTAATTATTGCCTCCTTAACAATCTGTGGTATGCAGCTCATTAAAAGAGATGAAGCATTAATTAATGGTAGGACATCTTTGATTGGTGTTGTAGGAATGGCGTCTAATAGACACGTTGATGGTTTGGAGGAAGTAACTATTGAAGTTAATTCAGAAAGGTCAATGAGAGAGCAAGAGTCTAAATAAATATCAGTACTCTTGAAAGTGGCTGTATGTAATGATGCATCCGTGACATTGTTGTGAATAATTTTTTACTCTAATGGTTAAAATTTTATTTGTGAAGAAATTCATGAAGTCATTACTAGCTAAGGTTAAAGGTTAAACACTCTTTGTCAGCCTGGGCTTTTTTATATAGTGCAACCTTGAGGAAACAAAAAACAAACTAGGGTGCCACTTAAGTCTTGGAATCTAATGTACTCATCTTTATATACCACTTTTGTACTCTTACTGACCACTACAAGTCACATTTTAAGCATACATTTGTATATTGCATTATTCTATACACTATCTACCTCACATTCATGGCCAGTCTAGAACCACCCTTTAAGCTAACATTCATGTCTTTGGACTGTGGAGGAGAAGCCGGAGGAAATCTTCAGCCTGCAAACTCCAGGAGATTCAAATCAGTAACCTTCTTACTGTGAGGTGGCAGTGCGAAGGTACCATGCTGTTATTCATATTTATGTGATTATGATTATTGTGTTGAGTGTTGTGTTGTACATTTAGGTCTTGGGAGGCATGAAAATGGCCTTAGGGAGGTTTACAGAGGCTGACTATCAACCCTATGCCCCGTGTATGAGTGTGATTTAGTCTACATCCAGCACAACCTGGTCTGTTTGACCCATCTGCGTATTTGTCACACTTACAGGTTTCATATCATCAAATAAATTTTAATAAATGTTAACATTCGACAAAGATAACCTGAGTTAATATAAAATGCAGTTTTTAAATGATGATTTAATTTAGCAAGTGAAGAAAAGCTATCCAAACCTACCTGGTCCTTCAGAAAATACATATCTTTAAAGTATTTGATACATGAAACTAGAATTTTACAGCAATCATTTTATAGGTTCAAACTTTTGTACCTTAAAGGTTTTATGCAAATCTGAGATGGTTGAGCAGAAAATGTTCTAAAATCTTTCCTATTTGAGATGGAATGACCCAAATAGAACCTGTCTGACAAAGTGAAGCAGGCTGAAAGATCTCAGATAGCAACACATCATGCTACCATCTAAAAAAAATCCCGTGAGAAACAAAATCATTGACATCTATCAGTCTGGAAAGGGTTAAAAAAACATTTCAAAGAGAAAACTTGCAACAGTGTGGAACCTTCCCAGGAGTGGCCGGCCTACCAAAATTACAAGATCGCATCAACGACTAATCCAGGAAGTCACCAAAGAACCCAGAACAACATCTAAAGAACTGCAGGCCTCACTTGCCTCGGTTAAGGTCAGAGTTCATGATTCAACAATAATAAAGAGACTGGGCAAAAATGGAATCCACACGACTGCAGTTCTTGCTGTGACACAACCAGTTATTAGGTTTAGGAGGCAATTATTTTTTCATATATGGTTTGGATAGCATTTTTCTCTTAACAAATGAAATCATCATTTAATAAAAACAGTGTTTTATATTTATTCAGGATATGAATTGATTATCTGAAACATACAGCGCAAGTGTGACAAATCAGGACGGGGGGCAAATACTTTTTCACAGCACCGTGACTACAACCTCAGATTAACAACAACACATAACACATTACAACGTATCATTAAGTATTCAAGTAAAACGAAGCCAAAATGCGGAAGCAGTGTGGAAAAACGAACTGCTTGTGATTTATGCGCGGCTCTCGAGGTCCTTCCACACCACTTTAATCAGGGTGAGGTTTGGACTGTAGCAGGACCGTTGTCACTCTTTGATTCTTTTCTTTTTCAGCCATTCTGCTGTAGTTTTGCTGGTGTGCTTGGGATCATTGTCCTGTTGCGTGACCTAGTTTTAGAGAGAAGAGGCTCTCTCCTGGCAACCCTTCCAAACAAGCCGTACATGTTCAGTCTTTTTCTAGTTGCACTGCCATGAACCTTCATATTTAACATGCTAACTGAGACCTGTAGAGTCTGAGATGTGTTTGGGGGTTTTTGCAATTTTTCTCCGCACTGCACAATCTGACACTGGGGTGAATTTGTTGGAACATTCACTCCTGGAAACTGTCTGGATTGTTTTCCACTTGTGAATAATCTTTCTCTCCGTGGAACGATGGACTTCAGATTGTTTGGAAATGACTTTGACTGTTCCCACATTGAAGGGCAGCAACAATGGCTTCTGTGAGCTCATCGCTGATGTCTCTCCTCTTTGCCGTCGTGTTAACACATACCTGAATGCTCCAGATCAGCAAACTGCCAAAACCTCTGCTTTTATAGAGGTGCTCGCTCTTTAGTCTTTAGTCCTTGTGGTTTAACCTTCTCATATAAAAGCAATTCTAACATTTAAAAGACTGTGTTGAGCTCCTCTTACCTGAGCCAGCATATTCCTGTGATCAGCATCCCTGTACAGGGGCATGTACTTGTGCAGGATCCGCAGGGTGTGTTGTTTAAAGATGGCTGTGATGTACACAGTGCACTCCACTGCAGAGACAGGCTTGTTGAAGACCCCGTACACAAACAGAACCCCCTCTTCAGAGGTTGTACCTGCAGGACAGAAAACAGCATCACTTTAAACCAACAAGTAGACGTCTATGCTGCGGTTCATTTGCACGATGCGTCTGCTTTCTGATCGTCTCTGTGTTCAAAAATCACTCTTAAACGTCACCTTCAGCTTTGTTACGATCTCAGAACTTTCACATCAAATAGTCGAATAACAAGAACCAGTGGGAGCTCAGCAGAAAGCAAACAGCTGAGAGAATATGAAATAAATCCTGAATAATGATGCGATGTCATTTCTCCTACTGTATAGGTTTCTGTGTGTTGCTGCGTGCTCTTACCCAGCAGAATCGGCTTTTCTTTCTGCCAGTGGCCCTTTTGAAAGGCGGTGACAGCCTGCTCTTTGATTAACTCCCCATCGACATGCGGACCCCACGTCTCAAAAACCTCCAGAAACCTGAACGGGTTCAAAATCTTGGAACCTGGGATCAAAAATAAATAGACTGATTTTCAAGGTAGAGCAGAGAGTAAGTTAGAAAAAAATTGATATTAAGCAATACGTTATATGAAATGTTATAAAAGCTAAAAATCCTTTTAATGTGGTTTGTTTGTCTGAGGAAGAGATCACATGTCTTCTCCACAGTGCATTTTCCTGCCTCAGCCTGAAAATCAAGTTCACCTAACCAGAAAACTGCTGTTGATGATGTAATCACACACAGTGATACCGATCAAGAACAAAGTCAACCCTGCAGATACACTAAATTCATCCTTTGTTGTTATTCACTAAAATGACTCTACTTGCCCCTTTAGAGGCTCATTGTTCAGTCATAATGAGTTTGTTTACAAGTATCTCAGGATGAACATGTTTTTCACAGTCCTTTGCATGCAAACATACTACAGTATATCCTGCCTTCTTATGTAATGTGTGGGCAGCAATGAGTGTTGCTCTAAATTTGGGGTTTGTGGTGTCCTACTTGTTTTCATCTGGGCGGCCAGGATGGCCTGCGGAGTGAGAGACAGCAGGCAGACCAAGTCGCTCGCAGAGCAGTTCGTCTGTTTAGCAAAGTCTTTTCCCAGCTTCAGAGCATCGTGTCTGTGAAAGATATGCAGAAAAACTAAATTACCGTTCAGCTCGAAGTCGTCCAGCTTCAGCTTTTTGACAGCTCGGTGTCTTTAAAAGGCTAAAGCAATTTGAAACCCCAGTGAAGCATGCATCAGTCTGACATCAGTACCCAGTATGGCCCTGAGCTGCCAGCTCCTCACCTCGTCTTCAGTGGGATGGAGAAGGGCAGGCTCTGCAGGATGGCCTGTTTAAACAGGGGGTTGCTGCTCTGGATCATCAGGTGAAGACTTACTGACTGAGCACCTGCACTCTCCCCAAATATTGTGACCTGATTAAGAAAAGAAACAGCACAAAAAATAATATGATAAAATAAAATTTTATTTAAAAGACTTTTAACTTGATGTCTTATACTTATTTCTCTGTGTCAGTATTGTCATGGTCCTCCTGTCCTCATTCACCCTTTCTCTCTCTCTCTCTCTCTCCTCTGTCTGTGTGTGTGTGTGTATGTGTGTGTGTGTGTGTGTGTGTGATAATCACACCTTGTGTTTCAGGGGCGGGCCTTCCTCTGTTTCCTGCCCTTGGAGTTGTGATGAACTCACCTGTTAGTAACTGTCTGACTTGCTGGTCACTACTTAAGTCAATGCCCGAGCGTCACACTGGAAGCAGTTAGTGACGCTGGCTCCTTCTACCTGTACGTGCATGCTTTGGGACTTTGCCTCAGCTGTTTGTTCTCCTCTGCGTAAGAGCCTGGGATTGAATCTGAGTGAGTTACTGAGAGACAGAATTTCCCCTGTGGTGAGATTATTCAGTGGATCTGTCTGTTTTGGAGCTCTGGACCCACTAACTGAGATTCCTTCTGCTGTCATTCTTGCCTCAAACCCGACTGTAAATAAGCATCTTAACTTTTATATTCCGAGTCTGCGTTCTGAGTCCAATCAGCACCACAGGTTATGACAATTATTTTTTTAACAAAAATTAAGCTAAAATGTAGAAGCAGTGGGGGGGGGGGGGCCCCCCCCCCCCCCCCCCACTGCTTCTACATTTTAGCTTAATTTTAGGTGGAGTAGACCGGTGCTGGTGATCAGTTGCACTTGATTAATTGATCAGTGAGAGCACCTCTATAAAAGCAAAACAATTTGAAGTCCATCATTGTGGCTGCAGAATGATTATTCACAAGTTGAAAAACATTTGAGAAAGTTGACGATATTCTCAGGAGTGGATGTTCCAATAAATTCACCAAGGTCAGGCGGTGCAACGCTCAGAGAAATTACAAATAACTCAAGAGACTCTACAGGCCTCAATTATTGTGTTAAATAATAAAGTTCATAACAGTACAATTAATAAAAGGGGTTGCCAGGAAGAAGCCTCTTCTTTTTAAAAAGAACATGGCTGCACGGATTAGATTTGCAAAATTTGCATCTGTACGAACTACAAGACGTCTGGAATAATGTCCTTGGGAGAAATGATACCAAAGTGGAGATATTTTGGCTGTAATGCACAGTGTCATGTTTGGTTAAAAAAAAAATTACAGCATATCAGCACAAACACTTTATACATCTGTCCAACAGCTAAAGCTTGGTGGGCATTTGTTCCAAGAAATTCCCAAGCTATTCCTGACATAACGAGGGATGAACAGCCCGATAGCATAATGCCTCCGTCCGGAGCTGTCGACAGCATGGAGGCATAAAACAAAAATTCTGACCTTGTGATGGCACAAGGAGAAAAACTCGGGGGATCACGACAGTCATTAAGAGTCATCATGTGGAAACTGTGAATGTCTGTCTTGTTTTGTACCAGCTGTTCCCAAAACGTTGGGCTGGTCATGTGTCTACCTTCACAAGTAATCTCTGAAAAGCTCGAGCTTCACACAGATTTTTCTGCAGATGCCCCTAATAGGGGCATCTTGATCATAATGATCCTAGGTGTGGGTGTGTGTCTGTGTGCTTGCTTGCCTTGCCGGGATCACCTCCAAACACGGCAATGTTCTGTTGGACCCAAAGAAGAGCCGCCTGCTGGTCCAAGATCCCATAATTCCCTGCAGCTGAGGTCTGAGGATCTTTTCCCGACACAAGGAACCCAAATGCACCTTCAATCATGCAGCGATTCACATAATCAGCAAGACGTAATTGACTCAGGCAAGACATTAATTTCCTCCAAGTTCCAAATTACCGTTCACATATCAATGCTCCTATTTTCAGTAGTGCAGGAAAGCAGAGTAATTACCAGCAGGCTCAGCCATTTTAAAGTGCCACACAAACATTACTCAGTTTCACACACACACAGACACGCATACATGCACTCTGTAATAAGTACATTATTATTTTCGCTAAGTGATTCCACAAGTTTTGTGCTTGTTGCCCTCCAAACAGTCAGCTGCTAAAGTTCATCCTTGCTTTATCCCTGCACACACAGTAACATTTAGAAGAGGTCATAAAGTCACACAATCATAGACAAACTATTACACTGTAATAACACTGTAATAAGCCCATTTAAAAGTAATCTTCCTTACCCAGTCGGTACTCCAGGTTTACAACAACAGCGTGGGTGAAGTTACTGATGAAACGTCCATCGTACAGAGGCTTGGAGGCAGATCCGGCAATGAAGTCCCCACCATGGATCCACACCATGACAGGGAGGTGAGTCTGCAGAGGAGAGCTGAAGTCCACATCCAGCGGTACAAAGATGTTGAGGTAAAGACAGTCCTCACTGACCTTTTTCGAGACAGAGGATGCAGATCAGTCATTTTTTGTTGCCTGAAAATATTGGTAATTTTTCTGCTGTTCTGGCCTCGTGTGACACGCAGGAACGGGAGGCAATAGCCAGCCAGGTGAAAGGCACAAACCACGCAACATGAATTCTTTATTTACCTTTTGTGGTACGAACTAATTAGTAGACTCATGCCCAGCAGGTAGCTATACTCAGATGGTGCTTTGGGTTTCTCTTCATGTGATAAAGCAAACTTGTGTTTTTCTCATCGTTAAACATGTCATATTAAGTTTAGTGTTTTTCTTGTTCAGGTACTGCAGGGTTTTTTAGCTGTACTGTATTTATTATTATTATTGATTCAGGGGTCTGTCATAACTTCAAACCTGAAAAGGCTTCAGGCCAGTGCAGAGGAAATTTAATTATTGCTAATGATCAATAATGTTAGCAAATTTGTAACAGCACTGTTTGTAAACATAGACCGAACTGACTACCAATCATTTTAATACTTCTTTACTTTATTACTTTAGTCCATTTTTAGGACTAAATAAGGACTTTTGTCCCTTTTGAGCATTGCTGTGAATTCTGTCTCCCAGTTTTGTGGCTGCTTGCACCTCCAGTCACAGGTGTGGTGTGCGGTTGGTGTACTGGGTTGGCTTGCTCGCATTTTTTTGAGCTGATGTTATTAATTAATTTTCATTTTTTCTTAAGTATTTTACATTTCTCACAGGTTAAATAGTCCCAGTGTTCCATCAGTGAATACTTGGCTTCCCTGGTTTTGGTGTGACAGCGTGTTCAGTTTCTTTCCTGCTATCTTTCCTCCTTTCCTGCCATTTCCTGTCATACTACTGACGGGCATTCTGCAGCTATTTTGGCACCAATTATTTCCAAGCAGGAGATAATGTTAGCAGCAATCTTCCACTCCGGTTTATTAATCAACCAACGACTCAGACAGATTTAATTCATTTGAAACTCTGACTTTTAGCCTTATTCAGTTGTATTTGTTATTATCTATCATCCACCTGGTCCTTACTCAGAGTTTCTGTCTGCTTTCTCAGACTTTTCAGCTGATTTAGGGCTCAGTTCAGATAAAATAATTATAGTGGGTGATTTTAACACCCATGTAGATGCTGAAAGCGACAGCCTCATCACTGTATGCAATCTATCCTCAGTATGTCTAAAATCCTGGCTGCAGCTCTGTAAAGAGAGTCCACGCCTGAGCCTTACAATGTGGAATCGAACCAGTTTGACTGGACTGGATTGGTGTTCACTTTTACCCAAATGAATGGCTGCCATCTTGAAGTGCAGAATTCAGTCCCTGTAATGCATACATGGCTTAGCTCATGCTCTCAAAAATAATGGCAGCTCTTTTGTTCCACCCACACTATCTAATTGAATTGTATATGAAGCATTTTTGACATGTGAAAGTTTATGTAACCAAAAGCTAAATCTGTGCCATGTGCACTAAGGCTACGTTATCCCACATGTAGATGATCAAGCAGGTTAAACTTCGAGTATTGTTCTGTTATAGTCACTTTATAGCAATTAACATGTCAACACATTAATCACGTCCCCTATGTATTATTATAATAAAGCTACACAGCACAACACAGGCAATTAAAATAATCTCCAGCTGTCACATTAAAGTGATCTAAAAGATCACAACTGCATAGAAAGAAGTACAAAGTTGTATTATTGCTTACACTCTTAGGACATTCCTCAGTCATAGCGCTACTGCAGAACTGCATACATGCGGCTCTGGGGAAGGAGGCGTCATAAACCCCCCGCCAAGGACTCACAGGTCTGGGAGGTTTCCAGCGGTAAGCCCCAACAGGGGGATCTGCGTACGGTATCCCATAGAATACATGGGCCTTATCCAAAGTAATCCCCTGGATCTGGCCATCTTTGGTTAACACCACTGGTCCGGCAGCCCCATCTGTATCCTGAGTGACAGGTTCGTCCTTGGTTTGCTGTGTGATTGCAGGGTCGTCTGGGTGTCCCAGCTCCTTGAGGGAGTTTAGCTTAAAGTCTCGGTTGATGATGAACGGCTCGTCTCTTACAAGCAGCCCGGGGTAGATATTTCTCAGAAAGCTGACAAGGTCGATGTCATCATCATTTTTTGTAACTCCTCCAGAGGAAAGCACTAAACTCAGTGTGCAGAGCAACAGCAAACAGTGCCAGTTCTCCATATTGTGATAGAATACTCTTAATACTTCCCCAGACCCAGCTGCCTAGATCATGATTTGAGTTGACTTATGGCTGCGGCCCCCATACGCTTGCAGCCTGAAACTCTCTGCAGACTGTGCATGCTTGTGACTCCAATTTGGCTGGTTGCTTATTAAGATTAAACAGACAAAAGCTGCTCTGTCTGATTGCTGAGTGCTGTCCAGTAGACTCTGAACAGCTGGGTGCAGACACTGCGGTGCAGGACCACTAATAGAGGACGGGTCGTCTTTCCTTTAGTTAATGTAATCACAGTCACATACTAATAGTAAATGGGGATAAACCAAGCAACAGGCTCCATGAACATGGATTTCTGTGCTTATACGAAAATCAGTTTCTCTTTTTTTTTTTTACCATTCAGGTTTTTCAGTCACTGATGTATAATTAAAAACAATGCATTTATTAATATGCTTTGCTTTACAGGCAGAGGACCGCAAATACAAGGTGCACAGTGCCATCTGCAGGCCGTATGCACTACAACATGCCACAGTTATTCTCTAAGTGGGGGTACGAAAGGTCGTGTTACACAAAAGTACGCATATGCTTTGATCTTTAATTCTTCTTTTTACATTTTTTTTGCCTTTTTCTAATGGAATATAGAAGACTCACATCTTCATGTAGCATGAATTTAGTTCCAAATTTTTTTTAAAACCTGTTAAAAAACTTTACATTTTCTTGCTTTTAATAATAATAATTACAGAGTGATTTCTCTGGATTTCACTTAAATCAGTACGGGCGCACCAGCAAACTGTAGCATCATTTAAAATAAGATGCAGGTAGTTTCTGATGGAATTTCAACATTAAGCACAGAAAAATAGATGGTATGCTTCTTTCAAATGGACTTTTTTTTATATTGAAACAATTAGTGATGTAATATTTTGCAGTTATAGATATGTTAATTTATAAATCTATTATTATTATGAATAAATATTTATTATTGCAATAAAGCTACCCAGCAGAATATAAGCAATTAAAATAATCTCCATCTGTGACATGTGATAACAGTGATATTCCACACATTAATGAATCAGTAATTATGACCCCTTTGGAGCCCCCTGTTGTGCCATTTAATAATTCAGTATCATGTCTGTAATAAGGTTAAACTGCAGCATACTACTGGCAAGTGTGTATGTATTGATGGCATGTCACAGAAGAAGAGATGAAAATATTTACAATTTAAATAAACTCATTATGATCAACATCCATAAATGTGCATAAACCCTTACTGATTTCCATCCATCCATAAATGATTTGTTGGTCGGTCTTTCCGTCTGAATTAATAGATTAAGAATAATGGAAAGTATCGATGTTGGTGCACATTTGACGTAAAAATAATCATTTTAAAGAAAAACAAAGGTTTCCCGCTTTTTCACATCAGCAGGTGTTCACTGAGAATCTGAGCAGGTGAGCTGGAAGTGCACACCTGCCGCTTATTAGCAGCCTGCTGATGCAAGCCCGGCCTTCTTGGAATAAACGCGACGTACTTTCCTTTGCTGGAATTATAAAGAACATGTAAGGAAATAAAATATCACAGGCGGTTTATAATAACTTCTCTCACTCGAATTCAGCGGGTTAATCTGCTTTTAACATGTTCAGGAACTCCTTACGGTATTCGTTCGTCTTCTTCATCCTGGTGCCTCACGCCATACCGTTCGGTGAGTATGAAGCCGCGCTGCCGCTGCTGAGGCAAAGAACTCAGCTGGAGATATTCTCACTGACTCTCTTCCAGGCCGCTGCAACGATATTTCCTTCTCCGTATGCTGGATGGGCAAGGATGATGCGCTGGACAGGTAAACGTAAAGGAAAGCTGATTGATGTGTTTGCATTGTTTCGGCCGGCATGTCGGGCACAGTGCGTTATTGCGCCGTTACTTTTTTAGACTTAATAAAAGCGTCCCTTCAACTCTGAATGATAAAACTTTAACAATTTCTCAGCTTGTTAGAGTTTCCTGGTAATTTCGGCACACAATCAGGGGAATTTCCAGGATTTTTATTATTATTATTAATTTAATTGCTCGACAAAGTGCAGAATTAGAACACCGGGAGGCTGCAGGAAATCAGAATATTAATTTTAGAGAATTGGCAAAATTTTTAATATTTTTTGGGTGAGGATCGTGTGCAGCCCTGTGCCCTCATACAGATGTCTTACATGAAAAGTGGCGCTGCACCAAATTTGAAACGTTACTTGTG
Source organism: Cichlasoma orientale (assembly GCA_034780415.1). Lineage (NCBI taxonomy): Eukaryota > Metazoa > Chordata > Actinopteri > Cichliformes > Cichlidae > Cichlasoma > Cichlasoma orientale. The sequence continues at coordinate 699,847 of JAVDPK010002570.1, read as the reverse complement.
ATATTTACAAAGCGGTGAAATAAGTGTTTATGTTCTTAACTGAGTCATAATCCCACGTAAGTAATGATACACAAGTTTTAACATAGGTAAAGTACCGAAATTCAGAGTACTCATAATGCAGAACTGCATACATTATTGTGTATAAAACTTTACTGTACCAACTAGTGATGTTTTTAATTCCTATTATTATAAATATAAAATAACTACATTTTAAATGCCAAAAAAAAACTAGTAACTAAAGCTTAAAAATGTTCTGGATGACAAAGTACTAAAGTTGCATTGCAAATAATATTGAGAAGTAAGAGTAAAAAAATAAAGGGAACCTTTAAAGTACAAGTACATTAAAAAAACTTAAGGAACAGAGTAAATGTGCTAAGGTTAGTGTCCATAAGGTTTCATCAAATAGGCTTACTGAGCTTAGCCAAGCGGACTTATTGTATTAGATGATAAAGCTGGAAAAATTTAAAATGTGACCAATTCCTGCTGCCTGTGTCCAAAGCAGAGTAACAATAAACAGGCAGATGCTAAGCTATCATATGGAGTGATCATGTAATGCAAAGGAAATAAATTATTTACCATTTTCCATTCTTTTAGGAAAAATGGGGACATATGGCTCAACGGCACATCACTAAAATCCATCAGTAAAGTGGGAAAAGTGACCTCTGTGACTGTGCCCCCGGGTGTAGAAAACCAGCTAACCCTCCGATATGGAGGCTCTCTTCAGGCGTGGACTGTAACAGTCCCACGAAACCCACGTAAGCATCCTACCTTTTAATCTAATCCCCCCGCCCCGCGTTTAATGTTCCATTAAATGTTTTTATCCCACCCTAAGGTACAAAGTTCACTAAAGTGAGAGGCCGAAAGCAGCCACTACTACATCCAACAAATGCCACTAAGGTACTTCTGACGTACACATCACACAGATCGATGGTTACGTTTATAGCTTTTGGTTTGATTGCTTTTGTGATCCGATTGCTCCTCAGGATTTCCTCAGCTTGTTGAGTCCCACTGAAGTGTTTGCGTGTGAAAATGGCACCGTGTTCTTCCACCAGGAGGAAAACTTCTTCCTTGCTTTGGGTGAGAATCGTGTGTTCAGTCACACTTTGGACAGCAAAGTTCAGCAGTTGACATGATTATTGCTTGTTTTGAGCATGACAAGACTTTGAGAATTAGGAAGTCACTGCACCCAGCCAAGAAATATTCCCTAACTTCTCATCATTTTTCTACCCTGTACTCTAAACTAGTTATTTATAATAAACTGGAGTCAATCTAGTCTTGTAACTATCAGCAAGAAGGCAAATGACCATCCTTAAATATTCTATCCATTAAAGGTTCTAGTCTCTCTTTTCTTGCGTTAATGTTTGTCCCGTGCTTGTTGATGGTCACTTAACTGGCATCCAACTTTAGAGTTGCTATTTAAGTTGTTTGGTCACCGCCTGACCCGTATCTAGGCTACCCCAGTGAAGACATCGTTGAAGTTTGCTGAGCTTGTAAATATGCTCATAGTATAATATGTTTAATGTGTTCCACTGCTGCAGTTTTTCTGCTTCCCTGAAACTACTTTCTCTCCTTCGAGGTCACACAATGCGTCTCCCTGTCAAACTGCTGTCCAGAAGTCCCTCCATGTTGCTGGTTTCCTGGACGGTGAATCGCCCAGATGTGATCTATAGTCACAATATGACGCTGTACCATGTTGAACTGGGCTCCTATGAAACGCACAGTGTGGACGTTACCACTCACAACCACTACCGCTTCTCTGCTCTGGACCCCTGCAGCCTCTACATAGCCTGTGTGGAGATAGCAGACACTCACTCCTTAACCTGCCTCTCTACTATTACTGGTATGGACTGGAAGTGGGGTTTATTTATTTACTATGTAACAAGAGAACGCTAGTTTACAAATTTACAAAAAGTTTGTGTTTTGTTTTTTCCCTTCACAAAGTATCTTTGAAAAATGTGAGTGGGCGCTACAACTGCTGCTGTAGTGTTTTTTTTTTCTTTGTTTCTCCATCAGATCCAGATGTTCCAAAGAACTTTGAGGTGACATCATGGAACAGCAGCAGCGTATCTCTGTACTGGGATTGCCCTGCGAATCGCAAGTACTCAGTCTTCCTTCTTACCGCCTTCTACCTCAATGGCACAGACCACGTCACAGAGGAGGTCTCCTTTTGGCACAAAAATAACTTTGAGTTCAGCTTGTCTGGCCTGCAGCCCTGCAGCAGGGTCAGGTTTGGCCTACAGACTGTTTGCCAGGCAGGCATCGAGTCCCGATACAGCAAGATGGTCCTGAATGATGGAAACTCTGGTAAGTCACTTACCAGCACTGTGTGTTTGTATTTGAACCTATTATAGAAAGATTTGGCAATGGATTGCATTGGTCACTAGCAGCCTGCCACAGTCACAGTTTGCATTGGAAGATGCTGATTTGTCTGCAAACACTTGCAAGTACTAGCGAAACTAAAAAAAGTGCAACTCAAATTGAAAATGTTTTGTTTCCAATTTGTGCTGGACTTTTTCAAGTGTGTGTGTGTGGCGAGTACTTTAAGTATTTCCAGACAAGTCAACATTTTCCATGCAAACCGAGGACAGCTGCAGCAATCTGCTAGCAAACATGCAATCACAGTGAGGTTTGTGGTGCACCACCCTCTTTGTGACCAATTTCACCCTCTTTGTGGTCAGTTTCATGATAGTAGAACCCAGGAACTTCAAGCAATCACCAGCTAGTCACAGAATACACACTTTTGCGGTTGACAGATGGTTACCTGGGGCTCACTGACTGGTCTCCAGGCCTTTGTGACTTCTTCTTGCCAACATTTATTACAACTCGCTGCATCGAAACGCTTGGTTAGCCTTTAGTGAAAGCCCCTCCGTTTCTCCCTCAGTCCAGTCCAACATTGAGGCCTTGCGTCAGACATCGTTTGGCCCCAACAACTACACCCTGAGGTGGGAGGTGAAGAACACCTCATCCATCTCCATGTTCAGAGTTTACCACGAGGGTGTGCTGCAGGACGCTACTCTCATAAACAGCTACACTGTGAGGGGACTGCTGCCATGCCAACAGTACCAGGCCAAGGTGGAGGCAGTTTGTGGAGATGGCGTGCTCATGAATGCTAAGACACTCACAGCACAAACAGGTAAAACTAGCCTACTAAGCAAAGTAGTCCAATTTGCACTACTCTTAGTGTAAACTGTTCTAGCTAATAAGATCTACATATAGTGAAATATTACATGGATAATTACATAAATATCACATATACATATTATATAGAGCAGGGGTCCCCAACTCCAGGCCTCGAGGGCCGGTGTCCTGCAGGTTTTAGATGTGTCCCTGATCCAACACAC
>JAVDPK010002570.1:621838-633478 GCA_034780415.1 Cichlasoma orientale | reverse complement strand
AACCTGCGCCGCCCGCACCGCTACGCGGCATATGTATATGGTCGCCTGCTCAACCCCTGAGCCACCCCGGCGCCCAAAACAATCAAATTTCTCCACTCAGTTATGATATGAGGTTGCATGTCAAGGACCAAACCTGAATTAATTCACTACTCTAGCTTCTTTGTACATGCTTCTAAAACCTCTTAGAATGAGGGGCAGTTTTTAACCTCACTATCTGTATTTAGATTAAAGATGTGGCAGTGTGCTCGTCTGGCATGAATGTAGGGTATCTTATATCTGTCACTATATTGTGTCAGCAGGTCCAGGCCCGGGCCCAGCGAGAGGCCAGCCCATCAATGTGAATGGCGCTGGCACACATCAGTCCCCAGAGAACTTGCAGCAGATGAAGAAACGGGTGGAGCAAGAGCTGAAGAGTGACAAATACAAATCTAACAGCAATAAGGGCTACGTGTTCACGCTGATGCCTCTCTATGCCATCGGAGTGGGAGTGTTCGCGGCATACAAGTTTCTGAAGGTAAATGAAAACACCTGCAGCAGAGTTCAATTTGGAGCCATCATTTGTTTATTTTCTTTTTTTAATTTCACAGATCAAGTCTGCAGATGACAAGGCGCAAAAGGACAAATTTGCAAAAGGGGCCAAAAAATCAATGGAGGCAGGTGCGTATTGTAATTTGTCTTTGCATATGTGGGTTTTCTTTGGTCACACATATTTGGTTTCTATGGAAATTCAATCCATGGGTTTCTTCATTCTGTGTGTGTGTTTATATTCGTGCAGAGAACCAATTGAATGAGCTGGAACAAAGGCTTGCACAAACAGAGAGGATGCTCAATTCCATCCTCACCCAGCTGGATCCACTGACCAACTGGTGAGGTGTTTTTTTTTCCCTGTCAGATTTTACAAACCGTGTTCTGCAGGTGTTAACCGCACCTTTCCTCATACTTTGCATGCACAGCTCTCAAAGGTGATCTCTTCTCTTCCATCAAACATTTGTTCAGGAAAAAGGTTGCAGAACTGACCACCTGTAAATTGAGTGATAATTTCATCCTTTCCACACCTAATCGTAATAAAACTCCTTTAACTTGACTTGGAAATCATAGGACTCCTTATAACTCCAAAACATCGTGCTCCTAAGAATCTCAAACACATGACTGCTTTGTTTCTCCAGCGTGAAGTCAGTGGCCCAGGAGCAGAAGAATGAGATCATGTCTCAACTGCAGACCATTCGGTACCTGATGAAGAAGAGAGGAATGGACTGTCCACCCCTGAATGCCACCAGTGGGTTAACTGACTGTTTCTGTTTTAACCCTGCAGTATTATTCAGTTTGCTCCTTAAGTCTGATTGTTACTTTGTGGTGATCAGGTTGACTTCACTTAGCTCAGGCATTGCGGGCCTTTAGTAGTGATTATTGTTTATATGATAACCGATGATGCATTTGAAAATTGTGTGCTACTTTGCAATTGCAATATAACCGAACCAAACAGAAATGCTGGCCAGTCAGAAGCTTTGCAAACAACAGCACAGCACACAGTGTGACGCCAAAAGAGGAGATAAGATGCACACTTAATGGATTGAAAGGGGAGGACAAGTGATGTGGGGCAAGGTCAATGCCAATTACCTAAATTTCCTCACAGCCAGGCCTTCATTTGTTCGCACGCATGGTCAGAGGCACATCTAAATTTATGCGTAAGCGGAACAAATTCAGGTACGAAAATATGGATAAATCACTGATGTGTGCAAGAAACATTTATACACATTTATATTTGACTGCAGTCACAGATTGCAAACTGTGACATGATGCTGACACAGTTTTGTTAGTGTGTTTTTCAAAGATCGATCAACGAATTCCAGAACTCGGCCCATAAAAATCAAAAAGCCATATCTGACTTCAATTTGGCCTGTCTCCCTTTTCTTTCATCATCAGCTGGCTTCCACCTCTCCCATTTTTAGTCACATCCTGGAAATCCAGTTCTGATCATTTACACTGTGCACTCTAGTTTCACCACAAACCTCAAACTTTATTATCTGGGTCTCCGATTTCAACCAAGCAGTTTTCATTTGAAGACTCCACAGTTTCAGATGCTGTTGATACATTGTCAAAATAAAAGGGAGGACTTTAGTTGGATTGGGTCCCATCTCACCAGATTTGGCAACTTTCCCCACTTCCGCAAAATGAAAACTGAGGTTAAGTGTTATTGTTCTGACACGCTGGAGAACCGGGGAAAACTGTGGTTGGAGACTGCTGTGCAGCAAACTTGTTTTGGCAGTTTGCAATCAAGTTGTGATTTTCTTGTCTTTCACTAATGAACAGCATTCGACCAAGAGTAGCACAAATTAGCAGCTCAAAAATAGGGCGTGAGTAATATACACAGTAATGGTGTAAGTGCAGTGTTTCTGTGCGGGGTGTGTACGAGGGCTGCATGAGCTTCAATGCTTCAACTCTGTAGCGCTCAGTTGTCACGATGTAAAGATGTAAAGCTACAGAAGTTAAAATAAGCAGATGAGCAGTTAACGCTATTTTAATTTATGGTTTAGGTTATTTTATTTTATTTGACATTGCTGTGATTTGTATTTATTTTTGCATTTAAGAATTTTTTTTTTATATATGATTTTAATATTGCATGTAAGTACAATGAAAGGCTTTAGTTTTTTGACAGATGCTGTATTTATTACGGCTCATTAATAAGTCAAAAGCATGTCTTATGCAATTGCTCGATTAATGGATGGAATAATCAATTGAATAATCGATTATTAAAATAATCGATGGCTGCAGCCTGCACAGCACTGCTGCTAAGCAGGAGTGCGTGGCTTTAAACGCTCAGTGAGCACCGAGTACCAAACCTTTGGCTCTGTCCGCTCTTTCCTGTGTTCACAGCTTTGAGCAATCCAGCTGTGCCAGTTGTGACTTGTTGCGATAACATCTCCACTCTCATTTGAAATAAACACTCCCAGAGGCGACTATCACACACACATGATCATCATTAAATTTAGTGCAGTTAGCACTAATTACTTTCCAGCCACAAAAACTTTTAACTCGGGTTGTTGAAGCAGTTACAAAAATGTACCACACAGTTTCAGATGTTGAACGTGCAGCACAACCCAGTGGGGTTATTGCTGGCACCTGTTGCATGCACCTGTCTGTACCATTTGTGCACAAGAAGAAAAGTTCTATATCATTTTTTTTAATCAGTTTCTCATTTTTCAGATGGTTCTGGCGAGCGCAGTTTGGACGACCTGATTGAGTCGCTCGGGGCGAGCGATACTTCGGCGGCAATGGATAAGCAGCCCTCAGCGGGGAAAGCAGAGGCTTCGGAAACAATTTATGAAAAGCAGCCAGACATTAAACGTGATGCGGCAACAGAAGGGGAAGAGATGAAAGAGCTTAGACCAGAGGAATGTGATGGGGAAGCAGCAGTGGAAGAATGTGATGGAGAGGAGGAAGGAGGATGGGAGCACTCGGAGCTCATAACTTCTCTAGAAGGCACGTGTGAGACAAACGCTGAGGGGATTGGAGCAGAGCAGCTTGCGTCCGGCCTCAGGCGACGCAACAGGCCTGAATGAACCTGCTGCAGGACTTCTGCACTGTAGAGAAATATGACATTATTATGAATATTTATTCTTTCAAAATGTTTTATTCCAAAATGTCTGCATAGTCACCGAGAACATGTAATGCACTCTTTAGGAAAAGAAGGCATAGGATCCTTTGACGTGTTCCCAAAGAGCAGCCCAAGCTACTACTGGAGATGGCCAAAGTCAGTCTGCGTCGTGTGTTTCAGGTCAGTTTAATATCTGCAGAAAGGTTAGTGAAGTGGGTCTGAAGCGTGAGTGAAAGGGGAAAATGAAAGGCTTAGTAAGATGTTCACCTTTATTCTTCTCCACATTTGGGAAGCAGCTCCTTCCAAAAAGGAACTGATTATGGTGATTTATTTATTTTCTCCCCCCTTCTGATGTCCACCAAGAATAAAGGTCCAAGAGTCCACTAAAAAAAAAAAATGTTAGGAACAAAGCTGCTCAAGATTTAACTAAACTATTAACCGGGTACATCGACTGCAAACACAGTGCACTTTGTGTGGGGGAACATTGTTCTGCTTATATACCAGCCTCCAAGTTATTTTCTCTCAGTCAGCGCGCAGCCTTTGAGGTGGATAAACTGACGAGGTCATCGCGGTTTTCAGTTTGTGAACGGCTGCTTCTCCTCTTCGTTTTGGTGCGTATAAAGAGAACGAGCGTTTTCCTTCGCTTCTGTCATCGGTTATTTTTGGAGGCCAATCTTTTAGACTTTTGTTTCCTTGATATTCATTTCATTTTGAACTCACTTGAATATTGAATTAAAAAAGTTTAAAGCATCTGTAATCTGTGAGGTGGTTTCTGTTTACCTGCCAGTGGGTGACGGGCGTAACGGGTGCTTCTAATATCGTTAATGATGGCCGCGCTCCACACGTGTGCAGAAAGTCGTTTTTTAGATGGTTGCATCTTTGCTCGTCCCGCTGCAACACATCAGTGCATCTGCTGTTGAGCTCACTGTTCCCCGCGATCAATGATGCGGGACGTTAGAGCTTTCAGTGGCGGTGCGCGCTGCCACCTTCTGCTTTTGGACTGGCAAGCATTCAGCTGAGAGGTCAGTTCAGGCCACACTCAGTGGGGGCTTGCAGCGTCTGGTAGTTTCATACAGAAATGTTCATTTTGAATAGATTTAAAATCATTCCTGTGCTAATAATAATAATAATAGAACTAAGTGCTCCTGCTGGATCTTTTTGGAACACAGTATATCAGAAGTGTGCGCTCTGGCCTGTAGAATGTTGTTTATACATTGAAACATAATTGCATGTTTCATTTTCTTAGGATTTCCTTGTGTGCACATGGGTGACTGCATGCCGCTTCTATTTATTTGTGTGGACAATGACAATCATTTGGTATGCCAGAAACACATGACCTTGTATTTGATTACTTTCAGCATCAGTAATCATTTTACTTCCTGTTGTTTTTGTTTATTTAAAAGGAGCCTATTTTCTATCTTTTGCTGATGTGAGTTAATAACAAATGGTACAGCCATGAATGAAGTTATGCTTAAGTCCTGTTGAGCATGTTTGTCACTGGCATCTAAATTTGCTGTGTAGGTCAAATGCTGACGTAGTAAAATGAGTTGAATGAAGTTAATAGAAATTTAGGCTCCCCTGAGTAATGGGATTTATTGCGTAGTAATATCAGACCAAAGCACGACTCCTTATTACAGTGCAGCCCATAAATCTTTGCCTTATATGTGAAGAAATATGAACTCTAGATACAGGGTGTGTTTGTGCAAATATATTTCACAGTTCTGTCACTACATATTTATTAACACATGTTGAAAACCACTAATGTTTGCCTTAATCTACTCACTGTTTTATATTGTTATTTTCCCTTTATGCATATTAACATTTGTGTATTGAATGTTGCGTGTTTTATGCTGAGTCAACAAACTTAGCTTGCCTTAGAGGAAAATAAAACTATCATAAAGAAATGATCCTGTTTTGTGCCATTTTGTGTCAGCTAGCTTAAAGGTGCAGCAGAGGCGGTACGAGCAGGTGGGCCAGAATAGTGTAATGAGAATTTAAAGGTAAGTTAGCGCCTGTTACTTTATCCCCACTCGTTAGGGTTCGTCCACCATGAATGTTTAATAGCGTTTGTTATCACCTCCAGTTTTTCCATCTGGAGGCTGCAAGGTGTCCTTTGTTTGCTTCCTTTAGGTCCTTCAGGCCAGTTTATCCAAACACGTCTTCAATCTCACTGTTACATCTCCAATAGTCTTAAATAGTCCAATTAGTATCTATTTAACATTAGAAAACCTGTCACTGTCTGACCCAGTGCATCCCTAAAAACTAAAGGATTATTGTTGTGTTTTAATTACTCCGCTCAGTGCCTGATTACTGTTAACACAGCTCATGTCAGAGCTCCCTCATCAGTTTTCCATCCTCCCTCTGGTTCCTCTAACCTGACCGGTGTGTGAAACTTTTTTATCAATTAGTTCCCTTTTCCTGTTTTCCCAAATAAAGGAAAATGGTATCGGATGGAATGTGTTTGAGGGTAAGAGTGCAGTTACGTCAGAACCACAACATTCCCATTTGCAGCTCGGCTGTTTCAAAGAAAAAGTCGAATAGTTGTCGTAGCCTTCGCTGCGGCGGCGTCTGTTCCACAAAAACGCGATAACGATGTGACCTAGAATGTTCAAGTTCACACCGTGGGTGCATCTATGAAAAATCTCATGTCACTTCAAATCTCATGACCTTGACCTGAAGGTGAAGGTCAGAGCTCAAGTTCCATAAAAGCTTTAACTTAACAACGATGTCATCTAGGATGTTCACATTCACACCATAGATGCATACTGTTCAAGCTAGACCCATCAAACTTCACACGCTTCTTCACTGACTTTACTATAACAGCACTTTGTCCCGACCCCTCCCCCTTCCACGCTGTTGGGAATCCAAAGCAGCCGAGTGTTGCCGCCTGCTCAGCGGCGCTTGTTAATCATACAATCTTTAAGTCCTCTGTAACAGACGGATATGTACAAGGTTCAAGAAGTTCTACCTTTGTACAGTAGCTCTGGTTCTGCACAGAGCGTGGCTCCTAACTGATCTCAGAGCAGTGAAAGCAGACCTAGTGGCAGCGTGTGTAGCAGCTGATCTCCCATCAACCCCCATCAGAGACCAGAGGTTTAGCCAGAAAAGGCTGGTGAAAAGTAACTCTTTATGCTTCAGCACACCAAGACATTTGGGACAATTTCATGTTCCCAACTTTGTGGGAGCAGTTTGGGAATGGCCCCTTCCTGTTCCAATATGACTGTGCACCAGAGGTGGCAAAAGTACAAGTACTTTGATTAAAAAAAAAATACTTAAAAGTTAAATTACTGGTTCAACTTCTTTACTTAAGGAAAAGTACAGGCTCTGAAATGTACTCAAAGTAAGAAAGTAAAAGTAGCAGGTTGTATAAATGTTGAATTCAGTGATTGAATCTCTGCATCAGCAGCTTTGATTCAGTCTCATCTGCTACACTGATGTAACCTGTAACTCTGACCATCAACACAGACACTGTGCACCAGTCCAACTCAGAGCTTTACTGTCAATACAGTACAGCAGGCTGACCTCAGCTGCAGTATTTTCATACAATCTTTGAATTACACAACGCTAGCATACCTCAGTTTGTTTGAAACGTGTTAAAAACGTGATGAAGCTAAAGTAACAAATCTGTTTTGAAAGTCTAAGAAGTAGAAAGTTCAGATATTTGTGTAAATAATGTAGGGAGTAAAAGTAAAGTACAGATACCTTAAAAATCTACTTAAGTACAGTGACGGTATTATTATCAATAGATGCGTACCAAATAGTATTTTTTAAACCTTCTCTAATAAATCTAGGAAGTTGTCAACAGTTTCTGCTGTCTTGTGTGTTCTTTTCAGAAATATATGACTGACAACTCAAAGTCAAAAATATGAGCCACTCATTAATTGTTACTCATAGTACAGCATGTGTGAAACAGATGCCTGTTATGGAGTCACAATATCATTTGGTGAATTTATTTTTTCATCCAAAGTTAAAAACACAAATTTTATCTTTCACAATCAAAATCTTCAAATCAGAAAGTGTAACCACGTGGGTAGTTGCAGATATTTGAAAATATGCACACTGTGTGTGTATCGGGAAAGAAACACAAGTTCCAAAAATTTTCAGATAAATTGTTTTAAGAGTCACTCCATGGAAATGTCAGGTTTTCTGTCCACAGAAATGTTATTTTCAATTTTTTTGAATAAGACTTTAAAGTTACCATTAGCTGCAATGTTGAAACAGAATGTTATTTGAACAATTGCAGCTTACACAAACATTAATTTGACTTTTTAAAAAAAAAAAAAAGATAAAGAATGATTGTCAGCATATCAGTATGCATCCCATGTTTGAATGCATAGAGGATGCATGAGTGAGAATGCACCAAAACACCAAGCAGCCTCCAAGAGGATCAAAAAGGAGTCTGCATTATAGTGCGCCTGTCATGCTCAGGTGTGCTACATCTGAAATTGGGTGAGCTCCACTCAGTAGTTACCTGAAAAAGGTAGACACCAGCAATAAGAAAACTAGGCCGGCCCAGTGGCCGTCACAGTTGTGTTTTTCATTATTTTAACATTTTTTCAGTTTGCATTTTATTATGTGTATTGTGCGTTTTTGTAAAGCATTTTTAACACTAATTTTTGTGATGTAAAAACAAACTTGATTACTGTAATTCATATTATTATGAGCCGTCTAATGAGTAAGGTTAACTAACCTCTGGGGCTGGTTTGGCTGGTAAATCAGATTAACCATGACTGGGTTGATGCAGTGGAGATAACTAGCTGGTTGACTTTAGCCTGCTTGCTTGTTAACATTGTTGCAGGCAAAAAGCCGTCTGAGTGGATGCTTTCAGGACCCAAACTGAAGGGACTAGCAGCCTGTCGCAAAAACCCTACAATCTGTCCCCATACTTTTAGCTTAATCTATGAAGATAACGCCGTTTGACAGGAATAAAATAGTGTTTTTGCACCAACAAGGTGATTCCCAAAGAGCCATTAGCCAAAAACTTGGGATGTCTCAGCATGGTGCCCAGTGCCTTCTTAAAAAAATGAGGAAACTGGACACGTGGAGGACAAAAGAAGAAGTGTCAGGGCTAAAAAAAAGTATCTGAAAGTCATATTTTTAAGAAATAGAAAAAATTCCAGCAAAGGCACAGCAAACCTTGCATTTTATTGAATTATTTTTAGGCCTAATATTTGGCTAAATTAATATCCAGTAAACTGACTTAAGGCTATGCTGTGAGCCTGCACCTGTTCAACTCACCTGCGTAAAGACTTCTCCACACTGCACTCCATCTTCTCTACATCACACATGTAGGCGTGGCCAGTAAGAGGAAACCCATGTGTTACAACGATAAATCACAGAAGCTTGTCTATTTGCTAACACTACAGTAGGTGGACCAGAAACGTGGGGAACAAAAGGTAAAAAGACCTCAGATAGTGAAGCGTGAGATGTTCTCGAGGTCAGGCCCATTTAACTGAAACATTCTGTCATTATAATAAATACAGAAGCTTTCAAATGTCATGTTTGTTGCAGAGGAAGAGTCAATATGTAGCCATGAGGAAATGCTGAGGCACCACCTGCAGATGGTGCCACAGGAACACAGTTACAGCAAAGGCAGGAAGGTAAAAGGGGTCGGCACTGTTTACTGGGTGGCTAACAAACAGGTCTGCTCAGTTTTCCATTTATTTAATGCAATGCAAGAAGATAAAGATTTATTTATTCATGGTTATTCAAACAGAAAGCGATGAAAGGAGAGCAATAAATGTTCCAACCTTAAGGACGACAAACCTCAGGTCTTTGGAACACTTCTCTGAAGCATCCTGGTTAAATGAACCTCCTCCTTTAATCAAAACTTATAATTAAACATAACAAAGTTTATTAATGAGTTCCTCCCGTGAAGCAAGGAAAAAGATCTGGGATTCATTGCAAATTAGCTTGGCTCTCTCTCAATTAGGAAAGCAACATTTAATCAGCTCAGTTTTCTTCCACTGGGATTTCTGCCTAATTCCATCCAAGAGCCTGTGGTTAGCAGGAGTGTGTGTGTGTGTGTGTGTGTGTGTGTGTGTGTGTGTGTGTGTGTGTGTCATTGTCTTTTTTTAATGATTGTATTCCAGAGTTGTGAGAAAGGAGCTAAAAGTACAGCATGACCTGCACACAGCTTCCTTCAGGGCTACACTGGACTCTTAATCACACCAAGCGCATCCTCGAGGGTGTCACAGCATTTATAGAGTGGATTTATGTGGGGCTGAAATGTCTGAATCATATGTATCTTCATCTAAAGAGAATACATTGACATTTGTGTGAAATAACACATACTGGTATAATAGGCATAAGTTGTGCAACATTTGATAAATTTATATTTAATAGACTCGTACTGAGGTTCACATTAGTGAACATGACCAGGCTGAAATATGAGTTTGCTTATAGAGATAAATCTCTTCCTTCTCCTTTCATTGCTCACCACGTGCAGCCATCCAGTGGATTTTTGCTTTTACTCTGTTTCAGGTGTACAAAGAATAAATATTGCTTAGCTGACTTTTTGTCAGAGCTAATGCTGATAAATAATGATTTTTTTAAAAAGTAATTTAGGTCACTGTACGCAGAGAGCAACTAACAGTTCTAATGTAATACATTAGAACCATATTACATGTCAGCAAAGAGAAGAAGAAAGTGTGTATAATATGCAGCGCATTAGAAATTTTTGTCAACCAAATTTAGTCTGACACATTTTTGCATAAAGACAACCTCTTACCAAGCTGCTAACTGACATTCACATGAATTCTGACTGTTCCAGTATCACACAGAAGCGCTACACAAGTACAACTAAACTACTGTTATTTTTAGATTTCAAAATGAATAATGCAAAGCATTAAAGAGGTACCTTTATTCTTACCTTTATTCCATCAAATCTTTTCACTGCAGCTAAATACTGTTATTCATATTTTGTATTCTCAATATGTAAGTCTATGGACTAATTTGATAAATGAAGCCTTTTCAGTGTTTTGGGCTTTCGTTTACATGCAAACTGCATTTCAGGTCACTGAAAATGAGGTTTTGAACCTAGCTGGAATCTTTGCAACCTTTACTTGGCTACATCAGGAATAAATTCCACCTTCATTATTCCAGCTGTTTCAGAGACGCGATGATTCTGTTTTGTAGCCATTTTTTGTGTTAGTCTTTGGTGCTTTTCATCTGCACCAACTTAACTGGCAGGTGTTTCTGTGACTTTTTCCTTCCACCTTCATTTTTTGGCAGTGGATTCAAATGACCTACTACGCACGAGAGATTTACAGGAAACAATTCAGCATCTAATCCAGCATGACTGCTTTATCCTGCTGACATCAGCCTCACCGTTCACTGTTCAGATTCCCAAGTTACCGCTAATTCTAACCCAGCTACCGTTGCAATAAATTAAAAACAAATGTTGACTAAAGGTGTAAATGGAAAAATGCATTTAGCGTATTTGTCCCCTCAAGGATAAACACTCTGTGTTGTGGTAAAAAAAAAACAAAAAAAAAAACAGTGAAGGTAAAGAGAATTTTGTTTACAAATGAACAATTTTACATCCTGATTTTTGTCTCAGATAACATCAGAAATTAAAATGCTTCATCAGGATGGCGATACCTGTCATTATGCGGAGAGCCTGGCTCACAGAATTGTGGCATGGAGCTGAAAGATACAGAAGTTCAGCAAGCAGTGAGAATCTGCACTAAAGGCTTTTACAGGAAGTGTATTTAATGCTATGAACTCAAAGTCAGCACATTTTGCTGCACTTGTCTTTGCCATAATGTTTGTCTCTTCTGAGTCCCCAACTTCAAGGAGATGCAGATAAAATGCAGGAATACCAGCTTAAGCAAATCTGCAATTATATGACAACAGTGAGGAAAATTTCTCAATAGGCTGAGATAGTTTTGCATTTCCTCTTTGTCTTACAAGACAGTGCATATCACTGTGTCACTACAGAAATAAGATAAGTTTGTACAATTCTCTTTTTTTTTTGTCATTATTTAAAGGGACACTCAATATGTCCATCCATTCATCCAGATTTATCATCTCTCCAACATGTC
>JAVDPK010002570.1:611009-621738 GCA_034780415.1 Cichlasoma orientale | reverse complement strand
CAGAGCTTATGACCATAGGTGAAGGTGGGAACGTAGATCTGCCGGTAAATCAGCTTCATCCCAATCCGTCTGTCAGTATCTCCCTTTTCTCTTTATTTGGGAACAAGACCCTGAGATACTTAAACTCCTCCACTTGGGGCAGCAACTCATCCCTGAGCTGGAGTAGGCACGCCATTCTTTTTCACATTTCAGTGAAAAAGTCAGTGAGGTTGGTATATAACATGAACAAAAGAGGTGAAAGAACACAGCCCTGAGGAGACCCGGTAGAGGAAAAGAGGACTTCGGAAAGACCCCAGTTGACCTTCAACCGCTGGGATCATACAGTTTCAAGATAGGGACCACCACCCCAGTCTGCTAATCCGGAGGCATCGCCCCAATTTTGCATAGGCATGCCAATCAAGACAGCCCTACAACATCCAGAGCCTTCAGGAACTCAGGGTGAATTTCATCCACCCCAGTGGCCCTGGTTCTCAGTGATAGGCAAGTCGTTCCCCTCATCCCCACACTCTGCACCCTCTACAGAAGGCCTGTTGTGGGATTAAGGAGGTTCTCAAAGTATTCCTTCCACCACCTGACTGTAGCGTCAGCTGAAGTCAGGTGGTGGAAGTCTATTCAGTCCATTCCGACTCAATGTCTTCAGCCTCTCTCGGAATGTTGTCAAAGTTCTGCCGGAGGTGGGAGTTGAAGATCTCGTGGACTGGAGACTCTGCCAGGTGTTCCCAGTGCACCCTTACTATGCATTTATGTGCGCCAGGTCTGTCCAGCATCCTCCCCCACCACCTGATCCAGCTCACCACCAGGTGGTGATCAGTTGACAGCTCATCTCCTCTCTTCACTCACGTGAAGATTTTCCAGAACATATGGCTGCAGACCTGATGATACGATTACAAAATTGATCATCGACCTGCAACCTAGGGTGTCCTGGTGCCACGTGTACTTATGGACATCCTTATGTTCGAACATGGTGTTCATTATGGACAAACTGTGGTTTGCACAGAAGTCAAACAACAAAACTCCACTCGGGTTCAGATCAGGCAGGCCGTTCCTCAAAATCACCGCCCCCACGGCCCTGTTGTTGACAATGGAGTCACCGGATGGAGCACCCTAAAGCACTATGCCCACGGACTCCAAGAAGGCTGGGTACTCTGAGCTCTCATTTAGCGCATAAGCACAAACAACAATCATGACACGTTACCTGGCCCGAAGGTGCAGGGAAACAGCCCTCTCATCCAATGGTGAAAACTCTGATGTCCAGCCCCTCTCCAGGTGTTCCAGAGCCCAGGCTGTGTTGAAATGAGCCCGACTGTATCGCTCAACCTCAGGCACTAGCTCAGGCTCATTTCCCACCAGCGAGGTGATGTTCCATGCCCCAAAAGCCAGTCTCGATAGCCGGGGACTGGTCCACCAGGGCCTCCACCCACTCTGTCCACTGCCAACACACTGCACCCGACCCCTATGGCGCCTCCTGCCTAGTGGGCCTACTGGAGGGCGGGCCCATGTCTCCCATTTGGGCTGCACCTGGCCGGCCACCAGGTGCTGTCCCTCGAGCTCCCTCCCCAGGTCTGGCTCCAGGGTGAGAGCTCAATAACCCTATCCCGGACAGGGTAAACTGTTTTCTTTGTTGTATGCCATGAGGGTCGTTGGAATCGCTCTTTGTCTGGCCTATTACCCAAGACCATTTTGCCTTGGAAGACTCAACCAGTGGGCAAAAGCCCCAGACAACATTGCCCCTGGGATCACTGGGGCATGCAGACCCCTCCACCATGATAGGTTGGCGATTCACGGAGGGGGACACTTGAAATAGCAGAGTTGTTATTTTAGGTTTCAGACCTAAATGTATTCTTTTGGTCCCTGGATGTCTTCAGAGTCAGCAGAACTGTGTTGTCAGAGGTTTGGGAGGGAGGCAGAGGTACTGTGCATCAGATATAAACCCAGCAGACAGAGTGTGTGTAGAGCAGCAGTGAAAGTTCAGCGTGAAAGGGCAGAAAACTCTCCCTGGGTCTGTCTGATAGGAGCACCGCCTTTGTTGTTGTTCAGTGAATGGAATGCAGTTTAATCATATTCATCATGATCACTCACACTGTGATGCACTCTCTCACTTGTTGCCTTTTATGCTGTATTCTACGGACCATCGTTCAGTTTTATAATTCTGTTACTTCTGTCCCATTACCTTTGTAGTTTTTATAGCGCTCCCGTGTTTTTGGTTTTCAATTAGGAGAATTCCTTCTGCTGTTGCCTCGGTAATGTGTCTCTGTTGTTATTTTTGAAGCGGGTCAAAATAATGAGACAGAAAAACAGATTTTCCTTTATTTATTTTCTTTTGCTAGAAAATAGTATATATAGCCATATCCAAAAAAGGTGTTGTTGCATTTCTGAATACTGTTCCCGTGAAACCCACCAAGGCTGAGTGGCGAGCCTCTAACCCCCACTGGGACCGATCTTGTGGCTGCACTTGGTCAAAATGGACTGGCCAAGGACGCTGGCCTTCCAGCGGACATGTCTCTCTCTCTCGCTCTTTTTTTTTTTAAACTCGCCAGTCCCTGATAAAGATCAGCAATCTGGCTGGTCTATTTTTAGTAAAGATATTACTGGCAAGGAGGCGATAGAGACTCCGGCTTTGTATGCTGTTTGCTTCCTGCATCATTCAGTGCAAGAATGGCTGTTTATCAACAAGGACTCTCTCAACCCCACTACATGATGAATGGACTCATTAGCAAAACATTAAAGGCTCTCAACTCCCCAAATTCAGAATGCAGTAGCTTGTGTTAATTTTAAATTGAATTGGGAAGAAGCACATTGTGGAAAATGAGAAATGTTATAACAGTAAATGATTTCAGTTCTTTATGACCTACACTGACCCCTGTTGGTGATCTAGAAGCATTCCAGGCTTTCTTTCCCCTCCTGTCCTAAAACCACATCCAACATATAATTTTGTACAATGTTGTGCAGAAGTCTTGAGTCACCCCTCATTTCTTTATATTTGCTTTGTTAAGGAAGGGAAATAGAGAGAAAAGACTGAGGTGTTCCAAATTACACAAGAACTGGACTCAAAATCAGTGATAACTTACAAAGTGATAATTCTAAATTTTATTTTTTTGGTTCAAATCATCATCAATATGTAAGGAGGAAGTCAGGAGAGAGATACAGCAGTGGGTATCTACAGCCATGTATAAAACACGGTGGAGGCTCTGTCATGGTTTGGAGCTGCAGTTCAGCCACTGGTGTGTGTTGGGGATCTTATGAGTGCAGTATGGTCAGATTTTGATCCGCCATACAATCCCATCTGGAAAGCATCTGATTGGAAATGGCTTCGTCTTTCAGCATGACAATGATCCCAAACATGACACCAGTGTAGTGAAAGCATACCTGGATTGAAAAGCACACAATGGCACTCTAACATCATGGATTGGCCTCCCCAGAGCTCAGACCTCAACGTTTGTGAGGCAGTGCAGGATCCTGACAGAGAACAGAACAAAAGGCAGTCAGCATCCAAAGAAGAGCTTTGGAATGTCCTTCAAGAAGCCTGGAGAACAATTCCTGAAGACTGCTTAAAGAAATCACATGAAAGTTTGTCTAAGAGAGTTCAGACTGTTGATGAATACTAAATACTAACTTTAAAGCTCATTAGATATGTACAAACTCTGTTCTTGCCTCATATGCTATATTTCCATGTATGTTTGCAGATATTCCAATAAATCACTGCACTTAATTCCCATTTTCTTGATTTTTGGGATTTTCTTGCTTATTCGTTTATTTTTTTTCTTGCGAACCCGCTACAACAGATTTTGGTTTGAAATATCAAATTCAGTCAAATCTGGCCACAAAGACATCCACATAAACATAATATCAGATTCGGCATGACTAAGCCTGTTCTATGAATATCATTATCTCATACACTCGTCACATTCCTAACTATCAAAAGAATCCAGTAATAACTCTCAGAGACGAACAGCTACTTGCAGTACTCGTTTGGTGTAAAAGAATGTAAAAAACAAACAAACTATAGGCTCAAGTGAAGCATAATAGAACCCGAGTTAATGAAACAAAACCTTATTAAAACTAATGTCACTTCTGGTGACCTGCAGGCCTGCCTGCTTCCGTAAAGTCCCCTTTGGTCTTTGTGTCTCGTGAATGATTGTGTACAGTTTGCTCTCCTGCTGTGGTGATTATCACAGGGTTTCACAAAGAAACAAAGTTGCTGGAAATATTCTCTCCACTTCTGGTCAGAAATCACTGTCGTGTTGTGTGGAGCTCCCCCGTGAACCTGACAGCATACTTTGAAGCTAATAGGTGGCTAAATTAACTGGAGTGCTTTTAATTAGGGTTAGGATTGTAGATCAGTTCCCTGTGCCAGTTTAGGTCCAATTAATTTAGTTAAAAAAATATTAAAACCAAGAACAAATGAGAGACCAAAATGAGTCCAGTGGCCCTACTAAAATCAAATGAATAAAAACACCCTCTTTGTTTCCTCACTCTAAAATTTCAAAATGAGATGTGATGAAGACAGTAGAGAGTAACTGGGTTACTCAGAGTTTTACAGCCTTACATCAGGGAATAATGATGCATGTAATTATAGGCAAACCACCTGCTATGTCTCCTTGTTGATTGAGCTGTGCTTAGATTCCTAAACGATGTCACTCTTTTGTGCTCGTTCACTCTGGAGGCTGTCAGATGACGGGCCTTCTGGCTGGCAGCAGCTTCTCTGCTCTCAGCTGCAAAACCTCCTGGTTGAAGATACAAATAAATTTGTTTCGCTGAAGGAAACTCCTCGATTATGTCACCAATGTGTGCCACCTAATGCAAAAAAGTCATCAATAAGTTATGAATAAGTAACATTTTACTGGAACACCAGACGATAAAGTAAATATACAACTTTAAATAAAGGGAATACTGCAGCTCTGCAACTGCTGCTACTTCTCTTCACACCGTCATTACTTATTGTACTACTTCTGGTACAGCTTGTACTTCTTATGCTACTACTCCATGCATCCAAGACTTGACCACACCTTGGGTAAAGTGGGATTTTCTAATTAGGCCTCAGGCCTTTAAGGGCCCCTTCTCAAAGGCTGAAGATGGTGCTTAAAGCACCACGGATGCAGGCCTCTTTTTAAACTGAACTCAAAAATAAATAAATAAATGTAAAGAAAAAATGCTACACAGTTTTTAGATTGATGCCTGACACTTTACAAGTATTTCAGAATCACTTATTTTTAAAAGAAAGCCTCCCCTTTGCCTGTTAAAGCTTTAATTGGTGCCTTCCCGATGCTCCCTGGTTTTCCCGCTTTCTGTCATATTAAGTTCCGACTAAACTAATGCTTCTTTGCATTTGTGTTGTTGTGGGAGACACTGCATGTGTTAATAGGGCAGAGATTTGAAGGTAAAAGTGTAAAGAGTTAAATGAAAGCATTTCTATGCAGTGTTCGCACCCTCGGTCCTGCTTTTGCTGCTGTCGTAGGTGAGAGTGTCGGTACACGTGATGTGCTGTCAGGAATAAAGGTGTCTTGTTTGAGGTCATTTAATGATAAAAATAGAGGCGTTGGTCCTTGTTTCATTCACACATTTATAGGGAAATGCGTAAAACAGGCGCTGATGCTCCAATACGCTGCAGCTAAACTGCCTCTACATAAACACACATTAATGTTAAGTTCCCATAGATGAGAGCGTTTAAATACAATAAAAAAAAACCTGCAATGCCAGGTTTAACCATGACTCAGTGGTTATTTTCGAGGAGAAGTGAAACAAAGTGAGCTATTCGACCTGTAGATGCGATGTGCTCTGGTAAATCTATTTCTCTGGGTGGAAATTTCCTCCTCAGGTTATTTTTTCGAGTCCAAACCGTGACAGCACTGAAGAGGTGCGCTCATCAATTCCTCTCATGCTGAGACGCTCTGATTTTTCTGAAGCAAAGAACGAGGCGGTGGCACAGGAGTGTGGTCCAAAAAATGCGTAATGGGGAACTTTAAGCATTTGATAATGTCTGAGTTGCCGACATGACTTCATAATCTTGGTTTTACGTTACACATTTTCAAGTAACGAGCCCGACGATGACGAGCAGCTGTGCGTCTTGGACGCCGGAGACGCGCAACGGCATGAGGAGCTCAGTCTGTTTGGAGCCACCGGTTGAGATCATTCAACACTCCCAGCGCTGACCGACTGACTGACTGACTGAACAGAGAGTGGGATACAGATTCACTCCCTATGTCTCTCTGAAAGATTCGTGAACAAAAGGATGGACGTCTTCCTCGCCCCCCAAAAACGATACGACAGCGACGGATGAGTGAAATCGGAGATGCTGCGCACCGCGGCCAAAATCCCGGAGCTTTTTTGAACAGGACTGTGGGTGTGTGTGCATCAGGCTCGCTGTTATACCTTCGGACTGCACTCGCCAACTTCCCCCGCTTTCCATCAAGTCATGTCTGATACAGAGCGATGGGCAAGTTTGACGACAACGAGAGGATAATCCTCAACGTCGGGGGAACAAGGCACGAAACCTACAAAACCACCCTAAAGACACTGCCGGGGACGCGACTGGCCCTGCTCGCCTCCGACTCGGACATCGACTCCGTGCTGGATCAGCTGCAACAAGTCCCCGGCTTCATCGAGTACAACGCGCGGACCAACGAGTACTTCTTCGACCGTCACCCGGGCGTCTTCGCCTACGTGCTCAACTACTACCGCACCGGGAAGCTTCACTGCCCGGCGGATGTGTGCGGACCGCTGTTCGAAGAGGAGCTCTCCTTTTGGGGCATCGATGAGACGGACGTGGAGCCCTGCTGTTGGATGACATACCGACAGCACCGGGACGCGGAGGAGGCTCTGGACGTATTCGAGCTCAACGTGGACACCGGAGAAGAGGACGACGAGATAGGAAAGAGGCTCGGCATTGAGGATGTGGCTGCCGACGGGAATGTAAGCCTGTGGAGGAAGTGGCAGCCGGTGATCTGGAATCTGTTCGAGGACCCCTACTCATCCAGGGCGGCGAGGGTAAGGGCGCACCGCTGCGTCTGAGGCTCTCCAAAACACACAATAAGCACCACGCTACTCCCCGCTAACTGTCTGCTTTCATTCACAGAAACAAACAGCAGCTCACACTGTACGGTGTAACTTATTTCAGACCACAATTTCACAGTAAAAGTAAAATTAATAAGTTGTTAAAGTCTCAGAAACTTGCCCATCTCCCCCCCAAAAGTAGGTGTTGCTCTCCTGAGTTATTTTCTTTATAACGTTTACTTCTAATAGTAAAATCAGTTCTGTGCTGATTCATTTGATTTATTTTGAGTCTTGCTTTGGGGTCTGAATTTGCAGGTTTAATTATATCGCTAAGCATTTTTTCCCACTTGTCACAAGCAAACAAGGTGTTAAAACTGTCAGGATGGATTTTCATAGCAGCAGGTTTGTGCCAAACGCGGGCTACATTGGCTGCATGTTGCAGATTATTTGTGTATCCTGTATCCGTGCCTCTCAGTGTTTTCTTTGTGTGTAGGTTTTTGTTTATTGGGTTACGGCTCTAGAAATGCCACTGGCATCCTCGACTCTTTAGATCACAGCGAGTGTTTCTTAATAAACTGCATCCCAGCACTGCTCAAAAAGAAATGTGTGGGATTTTCATCTTTTCTAAAATTAGAGCAGTGCCTCGTGCTGGGAATAACAGGGATGTCAACTTATAGGCCACATGTGGCATCTTTGTCTTTCCTTTCAGCTCATCATTAGTTATTTTAGACTCAAGCACAATGTTAAAGTGTGCGATTAAAGGACAAGCTTAAATTATGGCCTCCCATCAGGGTGGAATGCAGTTCATCAAAGGTGCAAGCTCACATTTAATTACCTGTTTGGCTTCTATGTTGCTTTTTCTTTCTGTCATTTTGAATGTGTGACACCAGGATGTTAGAACAGCCCCGGACAAACACCAGTTACCCTCAGGTACTACAAATCAATCAGTAAAAGTTTTGGAATGAATTCAGTCTGTCTGCGCGTTGTCAGCTTACGAAAGAGCTCCACGTCTGCAGCAGCTGCCTCTCTGCTTTCAGATCCCTGCTATCAGTGAAAGGCAGCAGCTCTGGTAAGCTTGCCTTAGGCTGCTGACATATTCTGGGTATTTGGGAGCAAATTGCTCCCTCATTGGCTGACTGATGTGCCGTAAGAATGAATAAGGGCATGTTGTGATGTCACGTTGTGTAAATGGAAATCAATGCAAGTGTTCACACACACACAAGCCCTCATTACGTCACAGACAGCGTGTCACTGCTGCGCAGCTTTGAATGATGCAGGTTATTTGAAGGGTAATTAAACACAAACACGGTAACACTAGAGTAGAAGCTGCTGGTGAGGATTCATCTCTGCCATCAATGGCAGACCTGATGTCAGTGTTCAGGGTGAGGTGAGGGGTCAGGAGGGGTCAAATTCAAATTTGTCCCATATGAACATGTATTAACGAGCCCCCTTTAGCATCATTTTTCAATGTGCATGGTTAAAGGAACCTGTCGTGCTCATTTCCAAAGCTACATTATTATTCCTGGACTCTAGTATAGAGTGGCTTTACAGTTTTAGCTCCCTCACCCTTCCATTAAGCCAGCTCACTTCTGATTGGCTGTGTTTCACAAATGTAAGGTAGGTGGTACTGCTATGCTGACAGTCAGAGCTGTGTGCCTGAGAGAAGACAATATCAAGGATCTCCTCTGTGCTTTAGATCATAAACAGCCACAATTATATATATATGTGTGTATATATATATATATAAATGAAGGAATAGTAAAACAGGTCAATTGTAAAATCTTAATCTTAATGTAAACAGGCTTATTGAACCTAACAAAATTCTTTGGGTGACTAAACAACCGCAGAGAACAAAACAAACAAACAAACAAAAACAAACTAAGTGCAAAAACAAGCTCCCACAGGGGACGTGAATCACAGGGTTCTGGTTGACAGTATTGTGATATTTGCCAATACCAGCGCCACTCTTCACACCGCCTTAATCAGCCTTTGTGGCTCTTTCAAAAAGATCATTTTCTCTTGTTTTCCATTATTACTGCAGCTGGTGTGTCAAAGCATTGATGCCAAAGGACACCTTGTTTATGTCTGTGACACCAGCGATTTGGACAATCAGGCACTATTAAAATAAAAGCATTTCATAATAAAACTGTTACATTATGATTTTGATGGTAGAACAAGATTTACACCTACTGTGTCTCCTAGAATTGTTTAAAATGAATGCATTTTGAAAAGTGGTGCATTTTTATGAATTGCACTTTCAGGGTTCATAAAAGCAATTTGAAGTTTTGGACTTTAATATGTGGCAGCTGATATTTTGTCTATTTCTCTGAAGTTGACTTTTCCAGATTTGTAATTTTTAAAGCATCTGGAATATCCAAAATAACATTGTGATAATAACTGAGCCTTAAATCAGGGACAAAAACCACTAGATCAGAAGACCAGCAAATAAACACAGGATGGCGAGTGCTCTCTGCAGTGCGATGCAGTGTCGCTCGGACACAGAACATCACTGTGCTCCTCAGCATGAGCTTCATATACTGTTTAGCTGGGAAGCATTAAAATGATGGGTGGGAAATCTGTTGATATAGAATAAAATGATAAAATCTGCACTCTTCGCATCTTTAAAGTTGTTTTCCTGCTTATTGTTGTATCTTCTGTCTGTTCCCCATAGCAACTTACACCAACGCTGCCCTTTAGCTTTTTCACCCATAATGCTCTGAGGCTCTGCCGGCAGATATGCTCCTGAAATCAGACAGGCAGGTATAACCTGCAGGTTTTGCTAACCTGAGTCACCCTAACAGCTTCAATTGGATGGTTAATTAAACTGACGTGTTGCCACCATCTCAAAGCCACTGAGCGAAAATGTGTTTTTATCTTTACTTTTTTTTTTTTTTCCGCAATGTAAAAGTGACATTTGGGGAAAACGTGTAAGCGCAAATGGACTTTCTGGCTCCCCATTACCTCATTTATCGTACTGTACACCTTTGCTTCTGCACATCAGCGCACAATAACAAGAGTTACTGCTATACACTCCCTCCACATTTGTCCTGCAAATAAGTCCTCATTGATAAATATCCTAAATTTCCCCTCAAGCCAGCATTTTTACCTGAATCAGGCTTGTTGTTGTAGCCAAACCTTTTAAATTGCACACCTTTCTTCATACAGTAGCTCCTATATCTAAAAAGAGAAGAGCAGAATCAGCTTTGGTCTCATGTACTGCGCTTACATCATTCCTCCTCTTCATTGTCTACAGGTGAACCGGGCTACCATGAGGTTGATGTTTGAATAGAGGAAGCAGTATTGTTGGTTTACATAACAACTCCTCAGATGGTTTTCGTTGTAATGGCAGGAGATAAGACAGGCATATGGTTCTAATTATGTAGTAATTATACAGTAATTCTATCGTAATTATGTAGAACGATAAGAATTGTTAATGTGATAAAAATTTTTCCAACTGTCTGAAAACCGGGTTAAAGTGTAGAAAATGGAGTATATTTGTGTTTAATTGTTCAGTCTTAGAATTTTTATAAGCCCAGTTTCTCAGGTCAGACGGATCATCACCGATCAGCATTCAATTCATTACGATGAGAACTTCCCTTCTCTTCTTTTTTCAGTCTGTCTCCCATCTACATTTTTTACAAAAGTGGAGGTGTTTGGCAGGATGAGTAAGTGTGTGTGTGTGTGTGTGTGTGTGTGTGTGTGTGTGTGTGTGTGTGTGTGTGTGTGTGTGTGTGTGTGT
>JAVDPK010002570.1:567509-607254 GCA_034780415.1 Cichlasoma orientale | reverse complement strand
TGTGTGTGTGTGTGTGTGTGTGTGTGTGTGTGTGTGTGTGTGTGTGTGTGTGTGTGTGTGTGTGTGTGTGTGATAGTAGGAGAATTTCTGGTTGATTGTTTCTCTGAAAAGGAAAAGTGAATGTATTTTGGTTTTCTGTGTGTGTCTCTCTGTGTATATGAGTTCTTATATGTGTTAACCTGTTTGTTTGTCCCTCTCGTGTCTCTGTAGTTGGCCATTGCTGGATTAGGATGGTAACAAAAAAACAAAAAAAACACCCACTGCCGTTTTCATTTCCCATGTCTGTGCTCTGAGGCAGAGGTTTAACTGATGCCTGACTTTGTTGTCTCTCTCCCCCCTCCCCATTCTTCACAAACACAAACACCTCGCCCTCACCCATCCTCCCACGCCCGCAGCCCCCATTCTTCCACCGTTCCATCTGAAACTGCAGCTTGCTTTCTGCCACTTAAGAGGTTAAAAACCCAAACCGTCTGGGTGCCGGCTGCCGCACGCCTGAAGATACCAAAGCCAGGCTGCACGCTCAGCCTGCCTGTTGTCATGGCAACATCATCGCTCATCACCATGGCCTGTTTTCATTGAGATCTGTCCGGTCCATGAAACTGATTGATTTCAGAAACCTGCTCGACCGTCAACCCTTATTTTTCAGTAACTCCTTGCGTGCTGGCTTGGTAGTTTTGACGTGTGATGCAATCAAACAGGGTGTTTGAGAGTCACTTGCACAACAGATCTGTGTGTGCATGTCTCTTTAACTGTTTTCTTATCAGTCTGAGGTGCAGAGGTCATACATGCTGATTGTGATGTAGCTCCTTAAACTTTTTGTCACTGTCTGCCCGAGCTACAGGTGTACAAGGCCTGCATGCCTCGTCTGAAACAGCTGTTGAATCATGTTACGCAGAGTTTAAGGCTGTAGGAAGACAGGAAATGTTCCTGATCCACTGCAAACAGACTGCAAGGCCACACTGAGTAAATAGAGTCTGACGTGTAAACAGCAGCAGACCTGACTCTGGGTAGGAGAGCAGGGCGAATGGCTGCCCGAGTGTGGGCGGTGACGGCGCGCCGCTGGGCATGTTTGTAGCCGCTGCCAGTCACGTTAATCTGCCCCGCCAATCATCATCCTGCGCTGCTTTGGTTAACTATAATAGCGTACAGGAGGAGTGTGGAGGGCTGCAGCTGTGGTAATTAGGTTAGTATGAGTAAGACTTTAACATTAACACCTTTGTTATTGTTGAAATGTGATATGTCTGCTTCTTTCCTCAACATTTGTCAGCAGATTCTTGGATAAATGATTATAACTGTGGCGTTCAGGCACCGCAGTGCTGCCAGCTCTGCTGTGTGGTATTGTTGGTAATAAAGTCTGGTCCTTTACCAGAGTGAATACAAAAGAATGCACATATAATACTATGCAGAATATGTGGCCTTGTAAAACTGCTGTGGGACATGATAGGCTGAGGCACCTGTCAGATAAGCAAACACTCAGCAAAGCATAATCATCTTTTTCCCTGCATTTCTGGAAGTCTCATATGAGCAATGCTCTCTTGGACTGTCTTCTATATGCTGAGATCCTCTCTAAGATCTGTCTACATGGAAGCAGCAGTTGTAGCAAAAAACTCCTTCTGTGGGTGGGGCATACGATCCACATGGTTGACCATCACCTACATCACAAAACCGTCTTTACACAACTCAGGAGTCCACAATGGGCTGCTGGTAGACAAAAAAGGTTTTAGAAGGACAACACCAGAGACCTCCTAAATTATGAAATATAAATCCCAACCATCCCAACAGAGTGGCATCTGCCACAGTGACCGAATAAATACCACTCCACAGAGAAAGAACAAAAAATGTGCCCCATTACACCAGAGAGTAGTTGGCATTACCTCATCATCTGGGCACCTTTGCCTTGTGCTTTGAAAGTGGTAGCAGCACCAACACCACTGAACCACCAATCCCAATCCCAGGGAGCAAACTTCAGCATTAAACACAACGCGCAGCCATAGAGCGGTGTTTGCTGTGATTGTTAGATTGCTTCACTTTTCTTTAACCGTGAACTGTATTTTAGGCTGCAGAGGGCGGATGAACACTGATGGTTGTATGTCTACGCTAAAACAAGAAGGAAATGCGCCCCCTGAAGAGTTTGGACTTCTTTCCTGATCAACAGGATCACAGGTGGTACTGCCCTCCAAAGTATGACTGGTCTAACACTACCCCATCTCGAATGGTCTCGGGCTAGAGTCATTTAATCTTACAATGTCCAGCCCCATTGGATTAGAACATGGATAGCACCAGTGATGGAAAGTACTCAAGTACTTTACCAAAATACAGCTTTAGTGTACTTTTATTATATTTAAGTAGTTCTTTTTATGGTATTTGCTGCTTCTGCTCCACAATATCCTGTGGGAGGTGCTGCGGGAGTATGGGGTGTCTGGTCTTGGTCTGTATTGCCGGCAATAAGTTGGACTCATTTCCTGTGGGTGTTGGACTTCGCCGGGGCTGCCCTTTGTCACCATTTCTGTTCCTAATTTTTATGGACAGAATTTCTAGGCGAAGCCAAGTGGTGGAAGGCTTCCGTCTTGGTGGCCTCAGAATCTCATCTCTGCTCTTTGCAGATGATGTGGTCCCGTTGGCTTCGTCAGGTGGTGGCCTCGCAGTGGAATGTTCCGCAGCCGAGTGTGAAGCAGCTGGCATGAGAATTAGCAATTCTAAGTCTGAGGCTATGGTCTTCAGCCGGAAAAGGGTGGAGTGCCCACTCTTGCTTAGTGACGAGTTGCTGCCCCAGGTGGAGGAGCTCAAGTATCTCGGGGTCTTGTTCATGAGTCATGGGAGAAGGGAGCAGGAGATTGGCAGATGGATCGGGGAAACTGGTCTGTTGCGGTGAAGAGGGAGCTGAGCTTGAAAGTGAAGCTGTTGATTTACTGGTCACTCTACGTCCCTACCCTCACCTATGGTCATGAGCTTTAGGTAGTGACGGAAAGAATGAGATCGCGAATACAAGCAGCAGAAATTAGCTTCCTCCCAAGGGTGGCCGGCCTCTCCCTTAGAGATAGGGTGAGGAGCGCAGCCATTTGGAAGGGGCTCAAGGTAGACCTGCTGCTCCTTCACATCAAAAGGAGCCAATTGAGGTGGTTCAGGCATGTCCTACTGGCAGGAGGCCCCAGGGCAGACCCAGGAGATGCTGGAGAGATTATATCTCTCAGCTGGGAATGCCTTGGGGTCCCCCAGGAGGACTGGTAGAGGTGGCTGGGGAGAGGGAGGTCTGGGCTTCTCTGCTTAGGCTGCTGCCCTCCACAACCCGGTCCCGGATACAGCGGAAGAAAAGGGATGGATGGATTGTAACTTGTACTTCATACCATTAATTTTAAAGTGTTACTTAATTTTTTAAGATATAAAACTTCTAATATATTATGCAGCAATAAGTAATATGTAATAATGTGTAAGTAATAGTAAGTAGGCTGCAATAAATTATATAAATATATTGACCATAACTTAAGAGGATTAAAACTTTATTAACGAATGAGTCTAACGTGTAAGGGCACGAACCTGAGCCCGATAATCACACCCAGCATTTTCTACACTGATCAAATATTCTGGTTTCCTTTGAGCTCTTGATTTGTTTGCAGTAAATGAAGTCACAGCCACGGCAGCTTCACTACTTAGCTGTGGCGGCTGCTGCTCAGTTAGCCGTTGCAGGAGTTACTGCTTATGCTGACGACCCAGTTCTATTGTTTGGTTTATCACAGCCAAACAGAGCATGTTTTATTTGTGCCCAGGACAAACTCACCACATAAACCAGAATATCGAGCATTTGACAAAAAACAACAACAAAAAAAAAACCCCACTTTTTTTGTGTGCGCGTAGGAAATAAAGAATTGGTGAAATAGATTAGCAAGGCAAATATTTATCCTTCATGATAATGCGGTGAGCATCCACCACAAAAATGATAAATTGGAGAATTGTGTCTTTGTGTGCATACAAAAGCAGGGAAAGGGAGAGGCCTGTTGGATAGTTTATGAAGGAGATTGTTCAGTATGCATGGTTGGATCCCTTTGCTCACAGGTCTCGCCGTGTGCTGTATACAGCATTCCATCAGGCCTTGCTCTCTCCATCTCTCTGTCAGACTCCCCCTTTCTCACGCACACAGCCACAAGCCTTCCACTGAAGAACATGGTCTCTCTCTTTCTTGCAAAGAGACTTTTAAATTATTATCTAGTAGATAAAAGTGCCGGATTTGGCATACACGATGACTGTGTTACTCTAGGACCCCAATTTGGGTCTCTGTCATTCTTCCTCTTTGTGAGCCCTTTGTAATAACCTTTGAATATTCATGGGGCAATTAGAAATCAGTTTTAAAAATAATAATGTTCTTCATCAATATTGGATCACATTTGCTTGAAGTTATTTTTTTTTTAGTCATTTTTGTATCTGAAATATTTGCCTTTAATCTTCACCCTTTTTCAGTTGGTTATAAAAAAATATATTTTCTAGTTGATGGAACGACACTTTGAGTGATAGAGAAGTTATATAATAATTTCTATGCAGATGTTTTTGTCCTTGTTGGAATATCTGACAAAAAGGTTCCTGCTTTTTATGTAAAAGTACAAACAGTATTTGGACAGCAGTCAGCATGATACACATTTGATTCTGAATGCAGAAGCATTTTGCAGCATGACACAAGTGAAGTGCATGTTTGACCTCCATGTTTGCAGCACCCCTCTGTGTCCTGTTCCAGACTTTCTACACTTGTTAAATCAACAGAACTTCTTTTTTCTTAATTCCACCCAGTTAGTGTCTTCCTTTAACATCCAGACTGGATTTCTACCGGCACACGCCTAAGGTGGGTGGGGTGGGTTGCTGCACAACAGTTAGTCATCAGATCAATTAAAGCTTTCTGTGTGTACTGGAAGTGTGTGAGAGAAAAGCTGTGTGTGACAGTCGCCACAAAAATGGTGGGTGGTTTTCACAAAATGCGCGTGGCTCAATGTTGCCCGAATTGGAAGAGCTTTAGTGCTCAATTTGCAAACAGAAATTGATGTGACCATGGGAGGAGACTGCGAGGAGTGCTCCTGGAACCTGAACGGATCAAATAGAAGGAGACGGGTCTTTTCTTTGATGTCTATATCAGCAGGAGGACACCTTGAAAGATACTCAGTTATACAACAGCAAGATATGCTTCAGAAGTGCACTTAGGAATGGGTTAGATGCAAGCTATGTATCATGCATTTATGAATGTAATGCCATGCATGCTAAAGGTGTGCTCCTCCTGTCTTTGTGTCTTTGTGCCCATCGACTGCCAGGAGGAGCCCTGATACAGGCCCCAAGATACTAGATGTGCCATTTATTTGGGCTTACTGCTGAATAATTAATGCTTATCCATTCAGTCTAAGAGACAGAGCGCTTCCCAAGGACAATGGATTTACTGAAACTTCTTTTCTCTGGCACCATTTACACAACCCCAAGGCTCATGCATTAAAAGGTAATTAATAAATCAGAGTTTTAGATTGATTCACGTTTGAGTCTGTGCCCCACTTGGCTGACTGTGGTATTACAATACAACACCGCAGTGCTGTCATTATAATGCATAAAGATGTGTAACTGAAGAAGAAAACATAAACACCATGTGGGGACATGAATTGCAGCGTCCACATTTTATCCGACTATTATTCCTGAGATAGTGCGCTGGTTCCAGAAAATTAGCCGATGAGACAAATGATGAGAAGACAGCACAATAAGTGAGTGAGAGGAAGTGGGGCTATGTGGACACTGCAGTGAATGTGTCAACAACAACAGCTGCCTCAAGGCGCTTAAAGACCCTACTATGATAGGTGTTTGGTGTTGGGCAGGTAGAATGCAGAGGGGAAAAAAAGCCGTCCACTTCAGCTGAAAACTGAGAGCAGTGGGGTGAACTAAACATTACACTTCAAGCTCTGAAAACCCAAACAATGCGCTAAAAGGCAGTAAAATATTCCTGTAGAATTATGTGATTGGTTTTTTTTCATTATCAGTAACATATTTAATATTGCAAGAAGTTCTTTATTCCTTTCTTTAAGTAAACTTCATTGGCACAACGAGATATAATTTCATTATAGGAAAACAGCGATGTGGTATTTAGACCAAATTAGAAACAGAGTCCATGAGGGTGGCTTGAGGGTTCGACGTCCTCTAGTGGGCGCTGTGCTCACTGCCCGGCACTGTGGAGCCCGAATGGCATTTGCCGTAGAATACCAGAAGTGGCAGGTCCCTGTGCTTTTCACAGATGAGAGCAGGTTCACCCCGAGCACGTGTCAGATGTAAAAGGGTCTGGAGAAGCCAAAGAGAAAGTTACATGTAACGTCATTCAGCATGACCGGTTTGGTGGTGGGTCAGTGATTGTCTGGGGAGGCATATCCACGGAGGGACGCACAGGCCGCTACAGGCAAGGCAACAGCACCGTGATTTCCATTAGATGTCAGGATGAAGTCCTCGGACCTATTGGTGCACGGCAATGCCCGGCTTCATGTGGCAGGCAGTTCCTGGAGGATAAAGAAGTTTATACCACTGACTCTTCCCCACGCTTGCCTGACCTAAAGCCAATAGAACATCTCTGGGACATTATGTTTGGGTCCATCCAACGCTGCCAGGTTGCGCCTGTCCAGGAGCTCAGTGATGCCTGGTCAAGATCTAGGAGGAGATCCCCCGGGACACCATCCATCGTCTCATCAGGGGCATGCCCCGACATTTTCAGGCATGCGCACTAGCATGTGGGGGCCATACAAACTACTGAGTGCCAGCTGGAGTTGGTGGACTAGCCTCAGCGTCGTTTTTTTCACTTTGATTTTCGGAGTGCCTTTGAACTCACACCCTGTAGGTCAGATAATTTTCATTTCCATCAAACAATGTGGCATCATTTTGTTCCTAACACACACATATCCATATCAGTACAGATATCCAGTGTGATAGTTTTCCTATTGAGATCTGATGTGTTTTCAAAGTGTTCCTTTATTTTTTTTTAGCAGTGTATATGCAGCCATATGCAAAACTGTTCTTTCTATTCCATTCATATTGATTCATATTGATGTTATCCCAGACTGTGTGAACATGTCATCTCTGGTTTTGGTGACTGAAGTCTAACTTTGTGAGATTATGATGCTTTTTAAAAAATGATCCATGCTTTATCATTAAGCTAAAATGTCATCAAATGTTGCTCAATAAAACTGGATATTGTAGTGAAGCTAACGCTTTGACCCAACAGCAAAAGGCTTTCAGTCAAGGAAAAGAATATTTCTGTCCGTCTGCTTCCCTCACCCATGTTTCGAAAACCAGTCACTTAGCAACTGAAGGCTGATGAAATCTAATAAGCTGCTCATCCTTCAGACCTTTTTGTCTTTAAGCCAAAGTAAGTATTGAAAGAATGTTTCCCTGCTGCTTAGATTATATCACATTTTGTAGGAATGCACCATCACAGCCTTCCTGACTTTAGGCAAAGGTCGGGCCACATTTCTAAGGAGGTGTTTATGCTCTGTGGCACCTTATTTATCTGCCAAGAGTCACAGTAATAGCACATAAGCTCTTGGGTGACAGAACACTGCTCAGCTATCCTCACAGCTTTGGAGAGAAAAAAAAAAGGCTAATCCCAATAACCATTGTAGAAACGGATCTCTCTCTGTGACACACGAGGGTCAGGCTGCAAACTGAAAATGTCACACAAACAGGGGAAGGACAGAAGCGTGCTGCGCACAAAAAGAGCTGTGATTTTGTAATAATGGTGCAAACTGACCCTCTGTAACAGCTTAGGTTATAACTGAAGTTATAAAACGTGTTGTTTATTTCTGTCCCTACGAAGTGAAGCGTGGTAATGAGCTGGATGGTGCCGTTTTTTTGGTAACTTTATCTCATGCTAATTGTTACTGTGCTGGATTTCAGCTCTGCCCACTGACTGTTAATGAAGACAAAGACAGAGCATTTAAAGAGAGTGGAGCTTTCTAATGTGTACAATGTAAAAAGCTGTATTTTAACCCCAGTTTTTTTCTAGCCTGCCAGTTAAATGGCCTAACCAGCAATATTTCTTTCCAGTGGGCTGTGCTGACTTAGATAACCTGAATAAAGGGCCACCAGCTGGAGGATCGAGTTGAAAAATAGTTACAGGTTACTGTACATAAGAACTTTCACCTAAACATTATATGAACATGTGAGATCTGCACTGCTGCTGGTTGCATTTGCATTTGCACGTCCTCGTAGGTCATCAAAGGTCATCACAGAAGAGCTCAAACACCAGGGACTGTTTTTGGACACTTTATTCTGGTCGATCTCCGTCATCAGTAGTAACAAACACACCCTGGACAGTCCCTGAAAGAGTGCGCTGATCTTCAACCGATCCTTATTTTAAAAGTAACACAGTTGCTTCTTCGCCATTCTGGCTGCAGCCTCGCGACCTCTGAGCAATCCTGCGGTGTTCAATCAGCTTCATAGTACGTGTGTTTTGGAGCAGCAGTGGGTTCAGAGAATACAAAGAAGAGCAGGGCCAAATTCATCAGGCCATTTTTTCTTTTCCAATTTCATCTTCTTGTGTCTCTGACAACTCAGTGCAGAAGAAAACCAACAATAACTTGATGAGCAAACAAGTGTCGTGTGAGGCACAAAATCGTCGCTAATTAATTAAGAGTGAAAATAGTCCCCAAGAAACTGGCTTTTTTCTCCGGTTTCAGACGTGTTTGCTGACAGCTGAAGTGCTCGGCTATTTTTGTGCATCGCTGACCTGCTTTTAAAAGTAAGACTGGCGAGATCCATTCCAGGATATAAACTGGTCTCTTCTTCTGTACACTCAAAACAAACAAACCTGATCATCACTGTGTGTGATGCGGTGGTGGCACATTACTGTGCGGTGTAAGATAACATGATATCTAACACATGCTGCAGCAATAAGTCTGTATTCAGTGTTTTTACCCATGAATTGTGCATCCTACCAAGAGTCAGAGAAATCTGCGCTCAGAGCGAAACAACATCAAACATTCAGAGCTCTCTCAGGGACCTTGGAGACCACCAATATGGAAAAGAAATAGAAAAATCTTTTAAGAATTTCCCAGTGACTCCATTAGTAAATGTTTGTTTTTTAAACAAGTGCTAAACCTTATATATAAAACAAAGAAAATATAAAAGGGGTCACTAAAGTGACTCCTTTTATATTTTGTCTTTTTTTTCTGTTAACATTTTTTTTTTATTTCTTTTCTTTTTTTCTTTCATGGGCAGACTCAAGAACTGCCATCTCTTGGACTGTAACTGTAAATACTGTTAATGTAACTCCTGTCATCATCATCAGGAGTCTCTCTGGCTGGTAATGAGAATATATGATGAGGCAGGCTCTGCCAGCCGGTTATCGACTGCAGCCAGTAACAGAATCCTCCCAGGAGGTCGTCTCTCTGAAAAAGTTAACTATGCGAAGGGTCCGTGCACTGCCTCCGCCCTCTGGCACAGAGAAAAAAAAAAAAAGCGTGAAGTGGAGCTCCAGAAAATGTTTCTTCTTGCAGCTTCCTCGAGGAAGAAATCTGCATGAGATGTGGAATGGATGTTTTTGAGCTCAGAGCGCTGAGAGTAAGGGGAACGGGATAAAAACACATTCTTACAAAAGTGTCAATAATGAGTCAGATGTATAGCTAAGACTTAAATCTCTGTATGAATCAGAGTGAAGATTTCTTCCTCTGTGATGCTGTAAACATGAGCTGCCTCTGCTGATGAACCTTCATCAGGCTGCAGACCTCTTCCAGTTAAGCCCGCTTTGCACGTTTTCTCGTGGGATTTGCAGCTCGTTTGATTTGAAGAGGAAAATGTTGTTGGGTAGACTTCATGCTCGGCTGAACAATCCACTCTTGCTCACTTCACACAGCGATACGGCGTCTCTCGTGGTATACAGTGCCGAGGCTGTAATTACTATATGTATCCATACAGAAAAATGTGGCATCAGAAGGATTTCGGTGGCGTTGCGATCAAATTGTACAGCTATGATTTCTCACTGTAGTTTTATGAAGCGTAAACTTGACATAGCACCTCAATATTGTCTTCACAGCTTCCAGCTGAAAAAAAAAAATGCTGCTTTAAAGTTAAAGAGGCAGAAATTTAGATTGAAACGGTCAAATCCAGCAGTCAGCTGATCAGAGTCCATTTCAACTTCTTCAACTAAGACTCAGCTTAAAGGATTTTTAAATGGCTTTTATTTCACTCTGCTCCAAAGTCTTCACATTGGAACGTTACTAGAGAAACGCTCAATTCTCCATGTTGGGATCAGACAAAGTGTGCTGAAGATATTAAATAAGCAATATGCCTCAGATTTATTTTTAATGCAACCACGACACGGTTCTCTATCGTTACAGGAGTCTCAGGAAAGCGAGCGGTGCTGCGCGGTGGCTCTGCAGCTCTGACTGCAGCTGAGAGGAGGAAGATTTCTGCAGCAGACAGTCAAACGTCCCGAAGTCGTTCATAAAGTTTTTTTTGAGTAATTTTAAGTGTTCCTCGGTGTTAAACTGGATGTCTGAATTTGAACGAGGTTCGAATTTGAAGACTTTAGCTTCAGGGACAGAGTCATATTAGCTGAGAATGGTGTGGAGCAAAAAACATACATTTCTTTTGCAGAATCGGTTTTGTGGCCCGAATAAAGCGACGGCAAACCCGGCGCAGGCTTCCCGTCTGACTTGTGTTCTATGGTTCACTGAAACAGACCTGGCAAAATCCATCCTATTAGTTACTCTCTGCTGGATTCATCCACCTGTGGACTCAGAGGAGCCGTCCGCTCACACAATCCTCTCCTCTTCACCGGGCACCATGACAGAGGATGTTCATGCCTGAGTGCGTGTGCGCTTCAGCAACAACCACAAGAGCTTTGCCAGTACAAAGATGGAGTCGCGTTTGTGAAGAAAGAGCTTAAGAGGCCGCTGCCTGAGGAGCTCTCTCTCTTCTCACTGTGTTCGCAGCAACCTTTGGGCACTATGACCTATAAACATTCTGGTGGGCGTGGCCACTGAATTCCTCCTGCAGCCTCTTCATATAAAACTATTGGCAAGAAATTAGTTCTTGCTGCGGAAGGGGTTAAGGACAGTGGAACCAATCCATCGTACCAAAGAGAATTTAACCCACTTTTTTATTACCACAGAATCCATCAGGTTTCCACTCGTGATTTTCAGAACAACCACACAGGTATCTGTTTTTAGAGGGACAACAAAGTCTGTAGAACATGTTGGTTGATTGAGATGTAAGCTTCTTATTAAGGTCACAGCTATATTGAGGACATCACATTATATGGAGCCTATTAGAGAGCCTGTCACAGTCAGTTATATCTCACACTCTGGAGCCACAGCCCGTCTGTTGGTGCTGTTGAACATGTTCGACACGCTAGCTGATGCAAAGTGACTGAAACTTGCAAAGACACCGACTTTATCCAGTTCTAATAAAATAATGATGCCTTGTTTTCACCAGCACTAAATTAATAAACTGCATTAGTCACTGCGTGAGAGAGACTGGGAATCATTTTTTGTTTTGTGAGGCAACATCAGGCTCAACTTAAACACTGCTTTCCTAACCTTGAGAAATAAAATGGAACATATACGTGCACAGAAGAAAATAAGTTGACTGAATTTGTGGTTATTACTAAAATTCTTCTGCTTTAGTGGCTGCTACACCTGCCTCCACCTCACCCCGTCCTCAGCATCCTCCTCTGTCACACCGAGCCTCTGCATGTCCTCCTTCACTACATCCATGAATCTTCTCTGTGGTCTCGCAGGTCCATGTTCAACATGCTTTGTGCAGTATACCCACTAATCCTCCTCTGCTCATGTCCAAACCATCTCAGCCTCGTCTGTCTAACTTTGCCCCCAAACTGCTCAGCCTGATCTCATATATTCATTTCTAATCATATTCCTCCTGGTCACTCCCAATCAACATCTCCAACTCTGCTGCTTCCAGCTCCGCCTCCTGTCTTTCTGTCAGTGCTACAGTCTCCAAACCATATGAGACTTTCTCTTTCACTCTCGCTGCTATCCTTATGTCACAAATCACCCCTGGAACTCGTCTCCACCCTACGCGCCTTTTTTTCTTCACCTTTCTTGTGCACTGCCTGCTGCTTCGAATGGCTGCCCCCGACTATTTAAACTCATCCACCTTCACCACCTCCACTCCTTAGATGTACATCTTCACTGCGCATATTAGTGAAATAATAAAGAAAAAACAGGACTAAGATGAATGAAATGGATATTTTCCTTATGCTATTCACCTAATTATTCTTCAGCATTCTGCAGTTTATTTGAAGCTCAGTGTGAGTCTTTGCTGCATACTGTTGTTATTTATGGAAGTGATATCATCATTGTTTAAACACAATACCAACACAGGAAATAAATACTGAGGATTGCAACAAGAAAACCGGCGACACCGCAACAAGTTCCAACACCCGTTCAACAGATCGCTGAATTCTTTATTTCAGAACTATCCTCCTCTGCACCATTAGACTTTATATGAACTTTAAACAGTAGCTGTGCGTATGTAACACACACCCTAAGAGAGGGATACTCTCATAGGCTGTATGGTTTCTTCCTACCGCCGTCACTTTTTGGTAAATAGGAACTACAAATGCATTAATGAAGAAAAAGTCCCAAACTTGTTGTTTGTTCTGCTTATAAATGGTTATTGAGACTTGCCTCTTTCTACGATGGCAGGAGGCCTTTTACCCCAACTTCAAGTGCTCTGAACAGTTGTCAACAAGTGTCGTCATAGACGGGAAACACACTTTGTTCTCTGATGTGAAAGCTACACACTTTGTGAGGCCAAGATGTGTTAGAAAATTTTCTTTGCCGCTGTTTAAAGCCGTTTTCAGCAGGAAGAGTGCAGATGCTGCTGATGCTGCTGATATTGCTGATGCTGATTATGGTGATGTTAGCCACTGTCACAAATTTCTGGGGTGCTTTATGGACCCAGTGTTAACAAACGTTTCCATATGATGGAATTTGACTGGTTTGAAGTGCAAAAGAAATCGAACATGTAGCCGTGGACGTTTCACGTGAACTCTGCTTGAATTTTTCTGGCCTGTTATGTGATGTTTGCAAAGCAGTGGTTGCTGCCTTCTAGCTGCCTGATTGTAAGAGGTTGTGGTCCCTTTGTAAATGATATGGATGAGTAATGGGCGTTTTGTTCTCAAATTTTAACATAAATTTAATATTTGAATGTATGTTATATGCATTTGACATGACCCTCATTCCCGAGCTTCACCACAGCAGACGGACCTGCGAGCTTGATTTGGCACATTTTTACAGCCGAAGCCCTCCCTGATGTAGCCCTCCCAGGGATTCGTCTCAAACAGGCATCTTTCACTTGTTAGTTAACACACTGTGGATCCACTTGACGTAACTGTGATCTAGTAGCAAAAAATGACAGCTGCAGTATTCTGTGTTTCTAACATGTTTCCTTACAGAAACGTCCAGGCAAGCGTTTGAGTGAATGTATATAAGGAAGATTAAACAGAGCTGCCATCCACCTGCCATAAATTGGCAGGTGGGTGGCAGGATGGTAAATATTTAATGATTTTATTACACCTTTGGTGTAAGACACTCGATCACAAGCCTCGCTTTCCCCAATTCAACATACTGATCAATGTCACAGCCTGCTGCAGAAATTCATACTAATTAATGCAAATCAGTGAGTTTCAAATTAGACGTTTAATGCAAATTATTCTTGATCATTTGGCACCAGATGTAAACGAGAGAGAGAGAGAGAGAGAGAGAGAGAGAGAGAAAACAACTTTGGGTGAGTCAGCGCTGGAAGGATAATTAACTATTCATGGAAGCAACACCATTTCCCTCTCCAAGAATCACTTCTAAAGCCTCATCACTTTTTGACCATCGGTTTGACATTAATGATCTACCTTAAGAGAGAGTGAATGTAGCGTGGTTAGTCTCCCAGCTGTACACTACTCTGCCTGGTCCAATTTAAATCCTGCCACTGTAGGACAGATCAGCTGATGCTGGGCTGGAGAAAAGAGATTTGAACAGAAATTATAGACATACATAAAGGTACATTTTTCTTGTCTTTTGAAATTACGATCTCAGCATCCCCTTGCATTCCAGTGAGTTAATATATCCTAAAGAAGTTTAAACGGTTTCCACCTTTTAGAGTTAATTGAACACCTTTTTCTGGACAGCTGGCCCGGGGCTCCATCAGCTCTCAGCACTTGTCAGTTCAAAGTAAGCGTCACAAAAATTCAACAGTCCCTGACAATGCTGAGTTTGAGGTATGATATCAACAGACCTTTGGCTCGATGCTTCTCAGACTCTCACGCTTTTATTCCTCAGTCATAAAGATAAAATACCTGAGAAATCCTAGCATGAACCAAGAAGGATTTCATCCTCACAGAGTGATAAACCCTGGCGCAAACACACAATTTCGCACACAGAATCTGACAAAGTACAATAAAATATAACTAAATAAAACTGAAAGTTAATTAACTTTATACCACCACTCTGAAAATGTCACCATGAGTAGCCTAGTATTTTTTAAAGAACACAATCACTGACTGGGAGTCATTACAGGATAAAAGACGCTCAGTAGTAGATGGAGACCGCGGCACAACCAAAATCACTGCAAAGAATTTGTGATCTTGTTGCCTTCAAAGTTGCTTTGAAGACGGGGACCAGGTTTGCGACTTCTCGCAGTCAGCGGCCGTCGCCAGAGCAACTTTAGTGCCATAAAACAATATGATGGAGTCAGTCTGCTCTCAGTTTGTTTCTGAATGGGGTCAAGGTGGCAATTATATGCAATCTGTTCATGACAATATGCTGATTAACTGGGATCAATCAGTCTCTGCAACTACCTGCAGTGGGTTGCTGCATGATCCATTATGATGGCCTGTTAATATTAGAACTTGGCTATGTAGTTGCTACAAACCACATGATACATGCACAAAAATCAGCATCTAAACACAACTGAAAATGTATCACAGTACAGCTAAATTAAGACATGAACAGTCCCGTGAGTGTCTCTGCCGCTGCAGGAGTGTTTTGTTTTTAGAAAAAGTAAAAAAAAAAAAAGTATAAATTAGGTTAAATTCTTAGTTTATGTAATATATTAAATAAAGCCACTGTTTGCATCTCTGAAACATCTAGAATTAAATCCATCCCCAAACTGTCTGTTAACAATTACAGACTAAATGGACTGAAGAACACACAATTTATTATCATGTATAACTGCTGGTTACTAACTTTTAATATTGGCTCAGTGGAAATAATTAACCTTAGTTTAACTTTCAATCTTAACGACCTATTAATAATGTGAAGCCCTGAGTAATTGTTAGTGGTTTAAAACATTTAAAACATTTTACTGAAATCTAATCACAGTTGCAGAACGTTAATACCAGAAATTTGAGTCATGCAGGGCACTAATGTGCCGAAGTCCTGATTGAAACACAATGTGAACCTGGGAAATTGTAATGAAATGTGTTCTTGAATTACCATTTCATATTCACTGAAATAGTTCTATTCATCATGTCTTAAACGTGTTCCTTTTAGAATTGGAAATGCTGATAAGGAGGTCATTTGTCTTTATTTTTATCCCACCCGTTACGGGGTTTCCATTTCCAGTATCAGGGTACAAAAGAATTTTCCACAACAAATGGCAACAAAAAAGTTATTATTAATGTATTAAGCATTAATACACTGTGGGTGATTAATTATGGCTTTATGGTGAGGTGAGGGAGCGAGGACAAAAGACATGCTGTGGAAGAGAGCAAGTAATGATTAAATGCAGAGTGGGGTATAAACACAAATGTTCAGTGCATCATGGGAACCCCCCAGCAGTCTAGGCCCATTGCAGCATAACAAAGGGAGGGTTCAGGGTCACCTGATCCAGGCCTAACTATAAGCTTGATCAAAAAGGAAAGTTTTAAACCTAATCTTAAAAATAGAGAAGGCGTCTGTCTCCCACATCTAAACTGGGAGCCGGTTC
This sequence comes from Cichlasoma orientale, assembly GCA_034780415.1. Classification (NCBI taxonomy): domain Eukaryota; kingdom Metazoa; phylum Chordata; class Actinopteri; order Cichliformes; family Cichlidae; genus Cichlasoma; species Cichlasoma orientale. Next base: position 591,312 of record JAVDPK010002570.1, on the reverse strand, counting down.
TACAGAAGAGGAGCCTGAAAGCTGAACACCTAAACCTAAACATTCACAGACACCCCCCCCCCCCCCAAAGCACTCCCCGATGGCAGTGGCCTCACCCAACAAAATAATCCCCCCTGTCACAACACAGTGTTCAGGAAAAAAAGAAAAGGCCCAAGGCATTGACAAGGCCCCAAATCTCCCATTATTTCAATCTGATCAAACATCTGCGGAGTGTGCCTGCACAAGTCCAAGCCACTAATGCCCAGACCTGCAACCCACAGGCTGCAAAATATCCAGTGACATCCACTTCCACAGGGATCCCGTGCACACATCCCGACAGGTCAGAGCTGCTGTGGAGACACGAGGGTGACCTACATGTGCAAGTTCATATTTCTTTCCACATCAAAGTTTTTTTGTTTTGTTTTGTTTTTCATAACACCTAGAATTAAAATAAATGAAATCAGCGGCTTGGCAGCAGTTCATATGTAATATATACTGGTACAAGGCACTGAACTCAAGAGCTTACAATGCTGCAGTGAAAGGAACGTAACAAGGATCAGAGCAGCAGTGTGTGACTATCCTGTTATTAACTTTGAATGGTTTGTGGTTAAAAATGAAGTCACGGTCATCGTGTGGATCGGCAGCACAAGGGAACAAACCACTCAAACATCTTTGTGCTCTTCTTAGATTCGCACACAATCCAAATAGTGATTGTGTTCTTTAGTGTGTCTGATGTGTGTTTATGTACAGATATTATTCATAGTAGCCTATGAATATCATCCATAATATTACCTTTTTTCTGGAGAAAACCCTCAGTGGGTGTGAGTAAAGTCATTCACTTGGGGACATTAGTAGGAAAGGGACAGAATTACTTCTACTTACAAAAACTGTTTTTATTGTGCGTACGTGCAAAATATTGTGTGAATATTTTGAAACTTAAAGTGATGGAATAGAGACGGAGGAGCTTTTTTCGCATGTGTCAGAGGACAAAGCTGATTCATCAACAAGTCTTTCAAAGTGCTTCAAGTATAAATAAAATTGGATTGAACCTCAGACAGCAGTGTGCTCCAGAGGCTTTTTTCTTGCTTGTTCTAGTACCCAAAATTTTAGCACCATTATTTGTAACTCTCCATCTTTGATGTTTTTGGGGGAATATCAGAGATTTATAAATGAGACGGTTTTTAACAGAGGGTAGAACATCAATAAGGTTGCAGTTAACAGCTTCACACAGGAAGACAATAGCAGCGATTCACAGTAGTGATCAGAGAGTGATTGAAGCAACTTAAAATGGGAGTAAATAATACTTCCCGGGTATTCCATAATATATATATATATTTAGAGATTTACCTACAAAGGTAAATCTCTAAATCTGGATGGGGCTTTACAACCAATTTTGTCTTTTTATGATGACATAAATGTGCTATAAAATGTGAAACCCAGCTTTGTGGCTCCCACTTGGCTGCCCTCATATTGCTGAATTATTTACTTCCTGTTCGATACTTCACAGTATATGCATAATGGGAACGTTTCTTGCCCCTCACACAATGTGTGTATTGTAGTGTGAATACGACGAGGCTGAAGTTTTCAGAAGTTCCATTTGTGAGTTAGTCCAGATGAGAATTTGAATGGATTTCTTAAAATGTGAAAATCCTCCTATCACCTCCCCATGAAGCTCACTCTGAGCTCTCCCACCTGTTGCTTGAATGCTGCTCTGTAACAGTTAACCTGAATTCTGTGGGAACCAGACCGGCTCGGTGCGGAGGGTAACCAAGCGTCTGCTCCTGCAGGCAGAGGAGCCATTTTAAGAGCTTGACTTCAGCACTGCTCAAGTGCAGAAAATGCAGCCTCTCGGCATTATGCCTGCTGTTATCCAAGGACAACTGCATCACTGCCAGACTCAGACTTGCATGGGAAAGGATACGTGTGTGAGAATCTTCACCTGACCAGGTGCATGACACTGTTTCCCAGAAGCCTCCTGTGATACATGTTAAATTGCCACTGCTGCTTGAAGATGTGTGTTGTAATTGTCTGTATGCCACACAATAGAAGTGAAATGAAAAAAGTGTCCAGCAACACATCTGCTTTAGGCTCAGTATGAGCAGACCGTCTTAGCTACACACTTTACACTTCATTTCTCATTTTAATACAGTTTGATCTGATTTTCATTTGTTGAGAAAATACAGTTCTATAACTGCTGTTTATTTTTTAGTCTTCTTTTAGCAAAATCCATTCTGTTCTCAGGGCTGATCACAGGCTAGCACCGTGGCGTGTACCCTCTGTAATTTTTCTTGTCAAGGCTTGGGAAATTATATGCCTTCTCCTAGTATTCTTAACATGTTGTGAAGGGCTATTCTTTACCATGGAAAGGATGCTGTGATCATCCACCACAAGAATATTCTCTTTTTCTCAGAACTTGTTGGCCGCTTCACTTCCATTCACATCTCCTTTCACCACTTATTTATTATGATTCATAGTAACACGTTCCAAATGCAAATATGCTTACAAGTCATCTCAAGACCTTTTACAGTACATGCTTATTTTGAAGAGAAATAATGAAGAAATAGAAAAACTGAAAATACTGTTTAAAAATGAATGAAATGTTTGTGAAATGTTTGATTGCAGATCCACAATTTAGTGCAACTTCACTGGAGGTCCACCTTTCGTGGCTGTGGGAAATAGTTTTAGGTGGAAAAGCCCACTTCAAAAAGGGTTCGAAGACATAAATTTAAATGGTGCTTTGCAAGAGGTTGAAACAAAAAAATCTGCCAGAATCTGTAGAAGCCATAAATGAACAAACAAAACATAATCTTTGAGGACACCAGTGATATTGCATTTTAAACTTGGTGGAAATTCTGAATCAGTTAAAGTATTACTCCAAATAATCAGCATTGCACAGAGTTGCATGGGACAAGCTTTACAAAATAATGTTTTAATTCAAAGGATCAAAGTTAGAAGGTAGAAAGATCCTGAATTTCAGACTTCCAAACAATCCAGGATGCTAGACTTTCCATGAAGGTGTATCTGCTTTAGTGACTTGCAAAAGAAGCTCAACTTTCCAAATGCTCTGTCTTTAATACCACTTCTGGAGTTTATATGCACCCCCTCCGTGCCGCTCTGTGGCACATGCAGGTGCTCCCCGGCAGGCGCACTTGCGTCGTGCTGCACTTTGCTTGACGTAGCGGGAAACCATTATTGCGCACCACAAGCCATAGAAAAGAATGGGTTTCGGAGTCCAGCGGTGCTGTTGTTGTGTTTCATGTGAAAGGCTCTTTTAATCGGGCAAGTTTACTCAAACCATGTTAGCTAATTGCCTGCACAACAGCCACCAGATTCCTCACGGTACTGGTTGAAGGTACAGGTTTTTCCTTCATCACTGATCTGTTTGTTTGGTAATTTTTTAAAGGTTATAAAATGAATAATAAACTACTGGATACAAACATGATGTGAGGCTTGTATGTGACGCATACATATCATATGAACCAGTCTCACCATTTCTATGAAAAACCGACATTCAGCAAGCAGATAAGAACTAGATTGATGTAATTACCAATATTAATATATCAAATTAACATTTTTGTGATAGCTGTGATCAGTCTGAGAAATGAGACAAAATTTTGACTTGAATGAAAAAAATTCATGTTCTCTCAGATGAAAGTCTCTGTTGCTGCCATAGAGATCCATCAGCCATCCACCAGCCATGTTTATTTGGGAGATATAATAAGAAAAAAAGTCAACGCAGAGTGAGGTTAGTTTTCTAAAGCATCAACCTAAAATAGCTGCAGCCTCTTGGCTATTTTATGAGCACTGAAAAAGAAACAGGAAAAGATGAGAAGGAGGCGATAGCAGGAAGGATGGCTGCTGGAAAAAGAGAAAGAGCGAAGTCACTGTGTGTCTCCAGTTTTATTTAAATGACCTCAGGTATCACATTCACCCAGATGCTGAAGCAGGTCTGCTGTTCAGGTAAACAGGTTGACTTTGAGGGGATCACACTTTTAACTTGAGGTAGCAACAAGCCAGAACCCCGGCTAGAATAAGCCTTACTCGGGTGTCAGTCAGTGACACTGAAGGACGCCAGAATATTTAGAAAGCTACTGCTCAGAAATGACATGCTGTGTTTGCCAGACTGCACATTAAATGATCTGATCGTCATAAAAATGTCCACAAAATGTTTCGTGGAAGTCAATGAAATGGTACAATGAGAAACACTGCCTGTTTCTCAGAATAATGGTATGAATTTGAAGCTGTGAAAGAGAGCTCCTAAATTTCATGACTGAACTTGTAAATTTATGAGCTTAGGGTTTCAAATTTATGAGCGTTAAGCTGGATGGATGGACGGGGAAACAAGCTAAAAGCATAGGTTGGTTTTATACTGCACTTTGCAAGATCAGACCAACCTGATCACCCTTTAAAAAAATTGTGACTTTGTCTCATAAACCATTTTAATCTCAGAGAAATTCTGCCATTTATTCACACCATTACTGAGTCATCGCAGGTCCTGCATGATTGCTGCATTTGAGAAAGAAAAGGACAGAATCTAGCTGTCTCTCTTTTATGAGTCTGGGTGTACCAAGAGCAAACAAGCAGTGTGAAAAACATGGCTGGCCCCCTAACCTCATCACTCTCTAGTAATGGAGCAGGTTTTGTCCAGTCTGTGTGGTGTCCAATATGCAGAGAGGTTCTGGAATTCAAACATGATGGTAATACACAAACTGGAGCTAAACCTTCACCCGCCTGATTATTTTCTGAAGTCGCTGATGTCACCATGTGTTCCCACATGCTCTACTTCATTGTGGTGCGTTAACACTACAGCAAAGCTGATAGCAATCTCATTCCACTATTTATGCACCAAACATTCATGGAAGTAAAAAACAGGCACTGCATGTGATCCACAGGTTTGCCGCCGGTGTCAGTGTCAGATTTAAATGCCATGGTGTGTCTGCTCGTGCTCACAGCCCAGCATGTAAATATAACCCTCTCCTCTGTAGCACCCTCGTATTCCCGCCCTCCTCAGACACTCGCAATTATGCTATTCATTCTCTGCCAAGCTCTACCTCGAACCATGACTCTCTCCACATTAGAAGTCACTTAAGCAGCATGTTGAAGGAGGCTAGTGAGTTTGTGGAGAGGGTCTCATTTTCACTTGCAAGCACAAACACATAGACACACTGAGACCCACACTTAGAGTTTGTGTGTAAGTAGTTTTCCAAGCGCTAAGGAATCTTAATGTGGGTGACAGCAGATAGAGCTCCATCTTCATTATATGTCAGTCACTTCCTGCCCACTTCAGCTTTCAGCTCCTGGTGAGATTGCACTCAGGAAAGTTTTCAGACCTGACTTTCAATTTCCTTCTTTCTCGTTTTGTTTGGTGATGCTCAATATAATCATTAAGTGTAGTGGCTGTGGCTCAGGAGGTAGAGCAGGTCATCTACTAATTGGAAGGCTGGTGGTTTGATCCCTGGCTGCTCCAGTTTACATGCCAAAGTATCCTTGGGCAAGATACTGAACCTCGAGTTGCTCCCGATGCATTGATCAGAGTGTGATTGTGTGTGAGAGTGTTTGATAGAAAGTGTTATATGAATGTGTGTATGAATGGGTGTATAAAGCACTTTGAGTGCTCATGTAGAGCAGAAAACTGCTATAAAAGAGCATAAAATTATCCTTGGTTCCTTTCACTGGAACTAAGGGGCCGAGCCCAACTCCTGAAAAACAACCCCACACCATAACCCCCCCTCCACCAAACTTTACACTTGGCACAACGCAGTCAGACAAGTACCATGGCAACCATCAAACCCAGACTCATCCATTGGATTGCCAGATGGAGAAGCGTGATCCATCACTCCAGAGAATACGTCTCCACCGCTCTAGAGTCCAGTGGCGCCATGCTTTACACCACTGCATCCAATGCTTTGCATTGCACTTGGTAAGACTTGGATGCAGCTGCTCAGCCATGGAAACCGATTCCATGAAGCTCCATGAAGTTGGTGACCTCTGTGAACTATGACCCTCAGCATCCGCTGACCCTGCTCTGTGATTTTACGTGGCCTACCACTTCATGTCTGAGTTGCTGTTGTTCCCACTCGCTTCCACTTTGTTATAATACAGCTGACTGTGGAATATTTAGTAGCGAGGAAATTTCAAGGCTGGACTTGTTGCACAGGTATCATCCTATCACGGTACCACGCTGGAAGTCACTGAGCTCCTGAGAGCGACCCATTCTTTCACTGATGTTTGCAGAAGCAGTCTGCATGCCGAGGTGCTGGTTTATACAGCTGTGGCCATGGAAGTGACTGGAACACCTGAATTCAATGATTTGGATGGGTATATGGTTATATTTTGCCAATAGAGTATATCTGAAGACCACACTGGGTGCCATTCCTATCAGCTAAGAACAGGAAGCTGAGGCTACAGTTTACATGGGATCACCAAATTTGAACAATAGAAGACTGGAAAAGCATTGCCTGGCATTGAGTCTCAGTTTCTGCTGCGATATTTGGCTGGCAGGGTCAGAATCCTGGCGTAAACAACATACATGAATCCACCATACCTTGTATCAACAATTCAGGCTGCTGCTGCTGCTGCTGCTGCTGCTGGTGTAATGGAGTGAGAGATATTTTCTTGGCACACTTTGGGCTCTTCAGCATCATTTAAACACCATATGCTACCTGAGTATTGTTGCTGACCATCTCCAAGTCTTTGACCACAGTGTACCCATCTTATGATGGCTGGTTCCAGCAGGATAAGCTGCCTAGTCACAAAGCTCAAACTCAAACTGGTTTCATGAACATGATAGTGAGTTCCCTGTACTCATAGCCTCCATAGTCTCTAGATTTCAATCCAATCAAGCACCTTTGGAATGTTTTGGGATGGGAGACTCACATGGATTCTCATAGATTTGAATGTGCTTGTGCAATCTATTCCGATAGATCGGTCTTGACCCAGTGTGGAGACGCTAAGGATGAAGCAGACTGAGCAGAACAGACTCACCAAGCAAACATTAAATTATAACAACGGAGTGGACTAACGTTAGAGGCGATAAAAAATTTATTAAAGGCGATGCAGTCATCATGTGAAAGCATCTAATAGACAATTTTATGGATGTTTACATCCTGAAAGGAAGAATCCGTTTGGGTCAGTGAGAGTTCCGGTACTACTGCATGCACTTTCTTCTTGTCAAGTTTAAGTTGTTTTTTTTTCACTGTAATACTGAAGATTTTTCCGACTCATAAAGGAAGAAAAGCAGCTCCCAAGTTTCCTGACTCCTGATCATAGCTGAACAAAAAAAATGAGTTTTTCATCAGAAAGACCAGATCAGTGGATGAAGTCTTTACACTGAATGATTCTGTATCACTGACCTTGTTCTAAAGACCTGAGAATGTGAACATGTTTGCAAGTTCAGCAGTTGTCTCCATCATGTGAAGTATCTCTGCCCTCCCTTTTGATCTCTTGCTCACCGTCTGTGAACGCAGACGGCAGGAGGGCCGTGACACTGGAGGAGCCCTGCGTTGACACCATCTGTGCAGCTCTGGCTCTCCGTGCTCATCATCATATGATGACAGTAACGTCACTGCACCACCTGCAGCAACACACATGCATTCATTTATGCTAGAACATGTTCAGAACATATATATCAACAGGGTAGAAACCATTCATCCTCTCATGCAAACCAACATCCAACATAGCAATTCAATTCATTCTTAGAATGTAAGTATGAGGGCGCTAGATTTGGAAGATGAGGCAAAATTGGACGCGCTGCTTCATATCTGACAGGATGGATTTCTCTGCAGTTCTCTAGCTTAGGTTAACTTTTTGAGTTAGCTTTAACATCAGTGTCACATCACATCAAATATGGGCTTATGAGATTGTCATTGTCATTGTTATTTGCTGTCATATGTTGCTTTGCTATTCAGAGACATGTGTAGTATTGATGTTAATAGGTTCCAGCTGGGTATATGTTTCATGGGAATGTTCTCTAAATGTCACGAGTAAAACTTTATCTGATGGTGGAGACGCCACACTTCATCAGTGTCTCACTTTGTTGTGGAGGATTTTTGGCCAACTCTTCTTTACAGCATTGCTTCAGTTTACTGAGATTTGTGGGTCTTTGGCACAGCTCTGTCGAGCATTTCAGTTGGGTTGAGGTCTGGATTTTGAGTCATTGTAACACTTTGATTCTTTTCTTTTTCAGCCGTTCTGCTGTAGATTTGCTGCTGTGTTTGGCTCATTGGCCTGTTGCACGATCCAGTTCCAGCCAAGCTTTAAGTGTCAGAGAGATTTGAACACTTTGGTATACGGAGGAGTTCGCGGTCAACTCTGTGACTGCGAGGGGTCCAGGTCCTGTGGCTGCAAAGCAAACATATCATCACTCCTTCATCACCGTGCTCGACAGCTAACATGAGATGTTTGTGCTGTTATGCTGTGTATGGTTTTCAACAAACATGCCGCCATGCATTATGGCCACACATCTTCACTTTGGTCTCATCTGTCTCAGCTTCTTGTTCCAGAAGCTGTGTGATTTGTTCAGATGCAACTTTGCAAACCTAAGATGTGCTGCCACGTTCTTTTTCTGGAGAAGAAACTTTCTTCTGGCAACCCTTCAGAGAAAGACATACTTGATTAGTCATTTTTTAGTGGTACTATCATGAGCAAGAGTCTGAGACGTAGCTCTTCCTCTGAGCACTGCACAGTTTGACCTTGGGGTGAATTTGCTGGGACTGCAAATTCACTGGGAAATTTGCGGTATTGTGTTAATGCACACAGACTGACATCTGCTTTTATAGAGGTGCTCACACTAGCTGATGATCAGTTAATCAAGTACAGTTGATTAGCAGCACCTGGCTGCTACTTAGCTTCTTAAATCCTATGGAAAGAGTAAGGGGGAGGGGGGCACTTAAATTTTTGTTGTTCTGTGCATTATGTGCTATTTTTCGCACGACTCTATAAACAAACGCCTGTATTTCCTGTCATCTTTGTCGACTGCTGTTCAGCTTTGTGCTAGTGCAGCAGGACCAAGCTTACGACATTAAAACGCCTGATCTGAATCTTAAAGCTCTGCTGCGTTTATTTAACTGCAGTAAGAAGCTGGTTCACCTCCTTCAAGTTTCATCCCAGTAGCTTCACAAATCCATATCGAATTGAAATGAGAAAAACCTGAGTCATATCGTCTTGATATTCTCAAGCAAATACCACAAACTAATCCAGCTCCAGATATCCTTCTATATCCAGACACTCATGCATTATGCATGTGGAGGGAATTTTCTGCCTTGGCAGAGCCGTGCCAAGATCGCTCTTGTTACACAATCGATTGTCTTTAAATACTTTTCGAGATGAATTATCTATTTATGAATAGATACAGACCTCTTCGCGGCCTCTCTTCGAGTCAAAGTGTGTTTCCAGTTTCGGAGCGAGTTCTACCATCGATGTAAAAACAGAGGAAGGTGTGTGAATTTTGATAAATTGCTACTAAATTGTCTGCTGAGCTCTGCTCGGAGCTACATTAGCTTTACGTTTACTGGATTGTCTAAAATAAGCTGAAAAAACTTCCTGATGCCATGTTTGAGAAAAAGTTAGAGGCAACTCTCAATTGATTTTGACCATCCAGTGCTGTCCCCTGCGAATATGATATCAGTCATTCTTTCAAAAAAAACAAAAACAAAACAAAAAAAACAGAAGAAGCCAAACAAACACTGTCAGTTCGTTGTTTTTCCTGATATTTCTTTGTCGAAAAATGAAATATACCCCAGAGTTTTCCTCTCACTGAGTATATGGGGTGAGTCATCTTCTGTGCCTTACCAACTCTTAAAATATGACTCAGTTTCAGCGTCCCATTATAGTCAAAACGCTGTCTCGGAGGTGCTTCCACGCTGACAAGAATAAAAATCTGCAGAAAACACTAAATGCTTTTAATCTAAAAATATCTGTAGTACTCTTTGAAGTCCCGTGGTTTGCTTGAACACATCACAGTTGTTACATTTCTGATAGACAAACAAGAAAACTGAATAAATATTAACCACCAAATACTAAAACATGGGGTCCACAGATGTCAGCAAGTGTCACCGTGATTGTTTCCGTCCTTTCTACTGACTAAAGCTGTCAGATGGATCTGTTCTGTCAGGCTCAGAGAGCTCGTGTGACATGCTGATTATGTGTGGAACAGTTCTGATCAGAGTTTGGTTTCATTACATGTGGATCAAGGTTTTGAACTATTAAACAGACCTTTAGCCTTTTGCACTTCCTGCTATCTGTGGTCTGAGTACGAGCATCAGTCCATTCTGCTCTTTGACCTCACTTCATTTTATTAGTCTGAGCTGTCCAGCTGTGCCGCTCTGCAGGCTGCAGGGTGTTCCTGCTGTTACTCCTGGTGTGTTGACATTGCTGATGAACAGAACCGAAGTTCTGCTGACAAATGCCACTTTTTCAAGCATCTTTTAGCACCTCGCAGAAGTTTTTAAAAAGATTTTGACGGTAGCTTTTCAACAACGGTGTAGACATATAAAAAGTCAACTTTGTTGCCACATTGTCCCTTTTAAAATATGCAAGTCCTCTTGTAGCTCATTTGCTTATGTAAGCCACTTAGCCCTTAAGCCTCCTCAGGGCAAACTATCAGAGGAAGCTTTTTGGGAATTGCTGCTTATAGAGTTGTTTATAGGCTTTGACATGTAAAGTTACTCAGGAGAAAATGGGAACGTGAGGGTGTTCTGGCCACCCCGACATTCAAAGCCCACATGCTCAGGACCGAGGCCAGAAAGTGCTGATGTTTGTTTGTTTGTGCCTGTAGTGACAGCCACTACAGGCACACAGGTCAGACTTTTGTTGTTCCAGTTCTTACACTCAGGATAAATTATCCATGACCTAAATTTGATGTGTAATTACTTAACTGTTATTTAAGTACTTTAACTCTTCTAAACAAACCACTACACCGATCGGTGGCTCTGTTTCCTCCCAGACTAAAAACAACCTGCTAAACGATGCAGATCCTTTGTGCAGATCAAACAGGTTTGCATACAAACGCCCTGTCAGCGTTTGTTCTCTGGATCTTCTACTCTGAAACCTTCTTTCACCCATACGATGTTTAGAATGCTTGCTGTAAAAAGTGCTTTAAAAATTGAAATCTACTTGTAGAAAACCTGCAGATTAAATCTTGAATACGCGCTTATGTCACTTTGAGCTTCCGGTTTCTTACTAAAAATCTCCTCGAGCGGATATGAATTTTTTTCTGGAGCGCATGCAGGCAGCAGCTTAATTAGGTCATCATCTGTGCTGTGACCTTAAGCAATATAGTGAATCATGTCAGTCCATTCCCAGTTCTGTTAACTGGTTCACATCCCAAACACTCGAGTGGTCAGTAAATTGTTTTGATTGTGGTGAGACCGACTGATGCTGCAATGTGAAGACTTTACAGAGATTCCTAATTAATGTGGTTTGTTACTCCGCCTCCTTCCAGACATTGACTAGTTTCCAGCTCTGCTCCCTGAAGCAAAAAAAAGTGAATTTACTTTCTTGCGCTGAGCTAAAACAGCACCAGGTTAGACCTCAGAAGAATCCATGTTAAGGTGGTCTACGTTTGAAAAGAAAAACCCCTGAATTAGCATAGATATTAGTCATTTACTCCAGAGGAAATGTCAAGCACTCATGTCAGTGCTGAAGCTGTCAGTCATGATGACTGATGAGCTGCACTGCGTTTATGTTAATATAGAATGTGACAGCTCAGAGAAGCTGTGTATGTAAGTTTATGTCACACGCTGGTTATGGACTCTGCACAGTGAAGCCTCAGTGTTAGCATTTCGACTGCCAGCACATTGTTTTTGTGGAGCTGGCGCTGACCACATTTGGACAGCAGGGCAGAGTTCAAGCTTATCTGTTAACGCCAGCAAGCTGCATCTATAAACTGTAAAGATGCAATGCGCTAATCACTAATGAGTGCAGAACAGACTAATAAAATGCATTTCATTCACTAAAGCTGAAGCACAAATGTCTTGGACGGGCTGTCCCACCCATCATACAGCTGTTTTAAGGGGGAAACTATCCTTGCAGCCTGGCTGCGAACATGCTTTCAATGATATTAAGTTGATCATTTTAACGTACTGTAGAAGTTTATGGAGACTGACTCACTTTTGGAGTCAAGTGGCCATGAGAGGAACTGCAATTTTTGGCATTCATTTTCAGCCCTGGTGGTTGCTGCTTGGTCCAGAAGCTGTAAGAAGTTTTCTTCCTGAGGGCACGATGTCCTTTGGGCAGTATGACAGATTAATGTGTGCGTGCATGCTTGCGTGCGTGCGTGCGTGCGTGCGTGCGTGCGTGTGTGTGTGTGTTACAGGGAACTATTTATAAAATAGCTATTCTAGGAGTTGCTCTAAAAGGTTATAGTAAAGTAGTGCAAAGGGACAGTGAGAATGTTGAAAGCATGAATCAGAACATCTCTCTAATGTTAGAAAAGAGGAGCCATGGAGCCAGTTTGGCCTGAGAGGATTCCAGCAGCATGCTTTCCATTTCCACTTACTTCATCATTTTCTCTTGTTTACTGAAGCGCTCTTACTTTTTTGGCTTTTTACCATCTTTTAATGTTTTGTGGTCACTCCGTTTCCGTCATGGAAACGGTCTCACGCTGAGAAATGTGTGAGTATAAGCGGCGACATTAGTATTTCTTTTTAGCTGAAAAAAATATTCATATCACTTCACATAAGACGAGCCGAGGGTTATCTTTGTTTTTCACTGTCATAGTAAATCAGGATTTTGACCAAGTTTAGCTGAAATCTGTCCTCACCCCCAAATCTTGGTTCAGTGTACGAGTGAAGGTTGCAGTGTGGTAATGTAGGGAAGATTGGATAAAGAAAAAGATGCAAACACAGTAATTACATTGTCTGAAAAGTTTTTGTTTGTGGAGAAGTTTGTGCCGGCAGAGTAGTATTAAAATTAATTAGCTGAACCAAATTTACTTCACCCACTGATCACAAAGCTCGATGGAAATAAACAGAGTTTACTGTGTCAGGACGTCCTCCTATCACCCTTCTCCCTGCTTTCATCCCCTGACTGTGCCAGTCTGCAGTTATCCATGTTTAGTGTCCCTGAACGCAGACAGTGGTGTCAGGAGGGACTTGTAAAAGCTTCACATTCAGAATGGCCCCGAGGAACGAGGTTAGAGCCTGGAAAAGGTCACGTTTTATGGGCCTTTCTTTTAACCCCTACAAATAGAGGTGATTATGGAGGAGGGTTCATATCCAGTGGCCTGCTGTCATTCCACATTGTCGTGTGTTCCCTCTAACCTTATGCTCACATAATAATAATAGTCAGAGGGGCTTTTTAATGCCTCAACAGTCATGGCTCCAAAATGTATAGTGTCCCTGAGTCTTGAAAGTCTTGATGACACGACTAAAGCGTGACTCACCCGCGCTGGGCAGCCTGCTTCATGAGGTAATCTGATCCGGGTGCAGGGAGGTCACCTTAGCCGGTCTGCCATGTCGGACGGTGAGCCGAGAGAAAAATCTTTAGAGTTTAGAGTTTTTAGTGTTGGCTGTTTGATTTCACGGCTCTAAGTTTGACACGAGTCCTGGTCTTGCTAGTCTTAAGTCTTTGGTTTCTGTTTGGTTCTAGTACAGTTTCAGTTTTGCAGCCGCTTATTTGACTTTGAATTGTTGAAGGGCTCATTTTTATTTTGGACATTTTTCAGGAGGTAAAGAGGACTCGTTTTCTCAAATATGGAATTGGATTATTTATAATACCAACGGTATCCGCTATTGTTTGGATATTGTTCCCTTTCCAGTGGCATCACTCTTTCAGGTAGCACACATTTAATTCTGAAACCAAAGACTGAGACTTAACTCAGAGGTCAGTTCAGGTCGATTTTCTATTTCAAGAAGAGTACAAAGGATAGGTTTGGAGCTGGAGCCTGAGAAAGAATAGGGTGGGCAGAGTTCCTGTCACCGGGACAGAAAAAGATAGCCATGGGGCTTGGATCTGAACCACATCTGAGCCACTGTGTACCTGTGCCAAATACAAAGTGCTACCACAGAATAACACTTCTTTCCTCACTTAAATCCTTTTCCTGGAATCCTCATGTGTCAGCACCTTCTACACTTGCCCTCTGGCCTTTCCATTTAATTCAGGGTCATTTCATTTTTAATCCCACATTGGCTGCGTTTAGCCTGTGTTTGTACCGCAGACACTCCTTTCCCATAGGTAAAATAATGGACCCAGATGAAAGTGATGTTAGGTAATCAATGAGTAATTTACTGGCTTGTAAGAAGTGCCAAAAGCATCAGCTGAGCCACATACAAGTGACTTCCAATGACTTCTTTTTGATCACACATGGAAAAATTCAGCAGTAGTTCATAGAGTGAAGAGGAACGTGCAAAGCTGTGTGAAAAGAGGTCTCAATCAATAGCTGTTAAAGTGGAAAGTCTGATGTTTAAGTGCTTTAAATGGCAGCAGAACTCACAGTCAACTACAAGCCTGCTGGGGGGAAGAACAAAAGGAAGATGGTGCCTATTATTACCTCAGCACTTTCCGGGGAAGCGTTGGCCTCAGTAAATCAGCAGACAGGTTTAACGGTCACAAAGAGAAAGCCACAGACCTAAGATGATTACCCACCAGGGGGATGATTTTTTATTTGGGACAGGCAGCCATCGCCACATAATGACAGAATAATGTGCACTGCTGTGACAAGACAGGTGAATTTGTATTGGATTGCATGCTTGGATACTTGGATGCATTCCAAGCCGGACAGTTCTGGTATGTCCTCTCCTTCAATTTGTGTGGATTAATCACTTTGTGGGAATGCCACTAGAACACCCCCCTGGAGCAGCACCCCTGGAAAAACTTTGATGGAACAAAAAAATAAAACCTGAAAAAAATAAATCTGCCTGTTATTAACATGATTTGATGCATGGGGTTCTTCATGGAGTGGTGCGCAGTGAGTGTTACAGAAAAGCAAGCAGAGATGATTTTTTAAATAACAAACAAAAAAAAAATCACAGCTGGATTAAAAGGCTTGAGCATCTATGGCATGGGGAAATGTCAGTATCTGCAGGGGGGAAATTGTCAATAAATTAAGGTGGAGTGTTGACAAAACTGATGGTTAAACTTGATACATTAAGTTAAAAAAAAATCACAAACTCCAGTTACACAAATTAATGTCACTGAGACACATGAAAACATGTGCAGGCCTTCATTATTAAAACTAATCAATATTACCTAGAGGACAAAGCCCAGATGTGTATATTGCAGCAAATTATTTAATATCCAGAAGCTTAAAGCACAGGTAACTCTTACTCGCACACACACTGCTGCACTCTAACAGTGCATGTATGTGGTTTAAAGTGATAGCACAGGCAGATTTACTGCTCATAGTCAAAAGCAGCCTTCTCATTTTTAAATGGTGGCCATCAGCTGTTTTGCCTTAAAGGGCTGTTGCTGGAAGATTTTATTACTGTACTTGCAGCGTTGGTAGCTAACATTAACTTGGTGTGTTGATTTAAAACTAAGGAACTCTACATAAAGGCATGTAATAGCATTACAGGCCCGCATTACAACCAACCCGATCTTAAAATAAATAGCAGGAGTCATTTAAAAGCCAGATCTCCGATAATGGCTGATAAAAGCAGGGCCCTGAATATGCCCGTTTAAACACACCATTTAGCAGCTGCTGTACGGTTTCCATTCACTTTTAATATGAAACGATTATGAAAGGAGTTCAGTTTATATCGTAGTATTTTGACTAGCTGTGTCTGGAAAGTTCAAAGTTTATTGGCTTTAACTACGATGTTGTGTGCAGTTTGCTCGTGATGTATTTTATTTAGTGAAGCTGTGACAGCACGAGTGCTGCGGGCTGCTGGTTAACGATCATCCCTTTGTTAGGTAGGCAGGGTCTGTTCTTTGCTCGTTTAATAAGAATCTAACAGTATTTTCAGTAAGACTGGTCACTTTAACAGGCTAAAACCAAAACATGACAAATTATACTAATAAGAGGAATTTAAAAGCCTGTTTCTAATACAAGCCTGCTTCAAACAAAGGGCTTCTGTAGTGGAGTTAGGAAGAAAAGCAAGCATTTTTCCTTACTTGCTGAACTTTTAAAAGTTAACTTTGAACTTTTCAGAAGTTATCAAAAACACTGGAGCTGTAATTGTACCCTAAAGTGTGATATAGCTTAGTATCAAGCTGATGTCAATGGCAGTGCGAGTCTGAGTGGGCCTTTTCTAACCTGTCACATGACACAGTGTTGTGCTAACTTAGTGTATCTTTGATTCCATTTTCCAGTGTGTCTGTGAAATTGCCATATTTCCCATTGTCCCCAGCTGTTGTGGAGTGCAATCAGTGCATGTCTGGAAGATGGAGAAGCTTTCTAACTTCGGTTAAGCTAAAACCTCTGAACACCCAGCTTGCTCTTTTAATTTATACAAACAATAAAGGACGTCTGCAAAGAGACTGGCTGAAGAAAGGCTCTTTCATCACTCTTGAAGTCTGTCAGTTCCACTAGTGTTTCTCTCCACTGTGTGCAGAGTTGCTCTCTAACACCCTGTTGTTGCCAAATTCTGAGAACTCGCGCTGCTCTCCAGCTCTCCAGGCAGCATCTATTCCCAGCTCAGGTACCAGTGAGCAGCAGAGCAGGAAGCCTCACCTGTAGAGGAAGCAGGGGTGATCAGCTAGGAACAGGAAGAACACAGACACACCAGGGACCAGTTCAAGCCTGGGCAAATCTCCCGGTGTTCTCTTTACGCTCTGTCTCTCACTGACTTTGGCCTACATTCACAACCCTTTTCCATAAGCAGGATATTCTTAGATATCCTTAGAGGGTCATTATTTAGGGGGCAATTTTGGTGCCTCTGTAAAATGAAATGGACCCTGTTATCTCATTAGTGTGACTGTAGTTTCACCTCACGCGCGCCAGGTTTGATCTTTTTTCCACCTCGTCACCCTCTCTGTCAGCTGGATGCTCTAGCATTGCGCGAGGAATTGGATATTCATCCATTCATACATTCATATAACGTATTCAGTTTTTTTCTCTTAGTCGAAGTCAGGTCCTTTACCCTTCACCTTCCCATCACTCGTGAAAAATATCCTGAGATACTCTTTTGCTCGGAGCAACAACTTTCCATCAGCCAAGTGTTTTCAAGCAGGGAACATCGACTCAGACTTGGGAGTGTTGACTTTCATCCCAGCTCCTTCAGCCTGTGCTGCACGCTGTAGGTCATGTTCTTATGAAGCCAACTAGGCCAAAAGGCTAAAAGCAGGAGCTAAAAGCTTCCTCGCCCTGACTGCACCTTCAGGGGTATAGGATATATGAAATCCCAAATCAGTACAATTAAATTGTTTTTGTGCTCAGTGGTGCTTTTTCGGAGAATTCCTTCAACTGTCCGCACTGTTATAAAAAAACCATCTTAAACTCCTGATAAGCAGGTCATTTGGAGGATGTGTGTGCACACTTTGAACTCTCTTTTCTGTCCTTCCTCCTCATTAATCTTTCCCTGTGTTCTTTATCGCTAACATAATCCCTGAAACTGTACATATCCCCACACCCAGCAGGGGAGGACTTGATGTAGGGCTGAGCGATGCGACTTCACATTTTTCCTCAGTTTTGATGAATGAATGATTATTATTATAAATGTTCTTGCCCTACTTCACTAGTTTTGTAAAGTAAATATGCTCAACTACTAAAGCTGGGATTGTTTGTTTTTTAAGATTGTGCTCCAAGTGTTGTAACACTCGGGTCACTCAAACAATTTTTCATTCAGGGTTGTGTTTTCTTTTTTTTTTTGGTTGATGTCGTCTTTACTAAAGCCAAAAATGTGTCCAAACAACTGACACGACATTTTTATTTGGAACAAACAGCTCGAGTTCTGTAGTCGGCTCAGTGTTTGACCGCAGGGCAGGGTCACATGACAACACACACGGTAGTTTGTTTTAAAGGGGACAGTACATAATAGGGGAAGTCTTTAAAAGCAATCATCAATTAGAGGTTCTGAATGTCGGGTTTGACTCCGTTTATATTCCCAGCCCTAACTTGATGTGTAGCCGTGTTGCTCCAAGGCTACCTGTTGAGCCTGTTCATCAATCGTCAATCTTCTTTTGAAGGAAAAAGTTTTTGCATAGTTTTTAACAAGACAGTACAGCGCTGCTTACTTCCCCGGCCACACACACACACACAGCTCTCTGTGAGAATGCCTGTGTGGTCATGTTTTCCAGCTACACACAGCAGGAGTTCTGGATGCATCTCCAGCAATCCCTTATTCTATTTCAGGTGTTCGATGTGCATGAATGCTGTTGTGCTCACATGGTTTCTTTGTTTTCCCACCTTTGCACCTCTGGAGGTGTGCTGTAGTTTGAATGTGCGTATTTTTAGAACGTTAATAAATTGAGTTGAGGTGGAAAATGGCTTCCACGGGAGGTCAGACACTGGTCATTTGTCATCAGAATGAAGTAGGCAAGCTTGAAAGACAGAAATAGCTCTGTTTGGAGTGCCAAGTCATCTCAAGCCAATCTACTGGAACCAGAGGGCCCAGAATGTTGCAGGCCAGATTGGGGAGCCAGGCTCTGAAATTCTTCCAGGTTCTCCTTCATCTTTTCCTGTCACACATGGCCTTTAGGCATTTTCCACCAAACACAAAGACATCAATATCTTCCACCATGAGAGCATATCTTTCCCAACTGTGTAATAGTGCCTGTGAATACTGCAGAAAAGTGGATGTAAGGTGACTATAGTCCCAAAGGTGTAGAAGGGGCCTCCGGCAAAACATGTTTTCCTTTTAGTCCCACAATCTGCAGGTATTTTACCTCTATTTTCCATACTGTAACCATTTATTTCAATTTGCTAAAAACTGGGTTACATTATAGGGCAGGTTCCCCCAAGTGGATAATAATTTTAAAACTGATCTCTTACTTCTTTTATTAAGTAAAAAGTAGTTCATTTACAATACATGAATGATCAATGATGAATGTTGAAGCTGCAAACAGATTAGCTAAAGCACTGAGAACAAGGAGGTCACTGAAAAACGTGTCCATGAAAAACTTCCACGAACAAGATTTAGGCAGTTAAAGACAATTTGGTTTGAATAATTATCCAGATTGAAAGTCTCATTAATCATGTGCAAAAATTGGAGTGAATATTAACACATCTATCAGGACCCAGAACCCACCGCACCAGCGTAGGGTCTAACAATGAGGATTTGGGATTGCATGGTAGTCAGGGTGTTGTTGCCTAGCCTGTAGAGATCGGTGTGTCCCTCCATCGAAATGCCTCCCCATACCATCACTGACCCATTACCAAACCAGCAGATGACTGCCCCTCCCTGAGCCTGGTTCAGCTGGAGGTTTCTTCCTGTTAAAAGGGAGTTTTTCTTTCCCACTGTTGCCAAGTGCTTGATCATAGGGTGCTCTCTGTAATTATTGTAGGGTCTTTACCTCACAGTATAAAGTGCCTTGAGGTGATTGTTTGTTGTGATTTGGCGCTATACAAATAAAATTTAATTGAAACTGAACAATGTTCTCCACGCCTTCTCCAGATACTTTCACATGTGTCACATGTGCTCAGGGTGAACCTGCTCTTGTCTTTGAAAAGCACAGGGCGCCAGTGGTGGACCTACCAATTCTGGTATTCTATGGCAAATGCCAGTTGAGCTCCACTGTGCCAGAAAGTGAGCACAGGGCCCACTAGAGGATGGCTGTGGCTCAGGGGGTAGAGCAGGTCACCTACTAATTGGAAGGTTCCAGGTTGCTTTGGGCTTCATGCCAAAGTATCCTTGGGCAAGATACTGAACCCCACGTTGCTCTCCGATGCAAGCGTTGGAGTGTGAATGTTAGACAATAAAAAAGCACTTAGATTAGTTTCATATGGAGGTGAATGCAAACATTTTGTATAAGCGCTTTGAGTGCTCAATTAGAGTAGAAATATATAAACACTATGTACAATAAGAACTAGTCGATTTACCATTTAGAGGATGTTGGGCCCTCAGGCCACCATCATGAAGTCTGTTTCTGATTGTTTGATCAGAGACATTCACACCAGTGGCCTGCTGGAGGTCATAGGGCTCTGGCAGTGTTCACCCTGCTCCTCCTTGCACAAACGAGCAAATTAAGGACTTCTACAGCGCTGTCCAGCTCTCCTAGAGTAACTATCTGTCTCCTGGAATCTCCTCCATGCTCTTGAGACTGTGCTGGGAGACAGCAAACCTTCTGGCAATAACTTCTGTCTCTCTGATTGAGCATTCTGGGTTAACTTCAATAGTTACTTCCTCCAAGCCACCAAGGTGTCTATTAGACCCCATTCCAACAAGACTACTCAAAGGTGTCAATTAATTCATTCTTTGATCTTAAATATGAACAATCTGTTGTTGTTAATGGGTTATGAACCACAGGCCTTTAAGGTGGCAGCACTTAAACATTACTTAAAAAAGCCATTACTTGACCCAACTGTCTTAGCTAATTATAGGCCAATCATCAACCTTACCTTTGTCTCAAAAATTCTTGAATCCACGTGTCAAATGATCAAGCACAGTGGAGCAGAAAAACATGGATGGATGGAAAACCTAAAATGTAAAACTTGCCCTTAGGAGTGCATCTGCTCGAATGGCTATGGATTCAAAATTCTATCATTTGGAATGTACTGACCCACCAACAAACCAAACAAAAAGCAAAATAACATTAAATGTACTTGCAGTCTACATTAGCAAATCGGTGCAGCAGCTCGAACTGCCCTCTGAGGGGCTGGACGGGATGTTGGTTTCGCTCACTGCAGGCCTTTTATTGATTTTTAACTCACTGTACCTGCCAATAAGCTGACTTAGTATCTACTGAGTATGTTTTCACCCAGTGTAGGACAGAAGCAGATTTAGATACACAATACTCTATAATTTCTATGGGAAGAAAGATACAGATGCAACTTTTTTTTTTTCAACACTTCCATATTTGTGTTAAAGATGGCTCTTTGACTCAAATGGCTCAGGTCAGAAAATAGTTTATCCTAAAAATTTGATTGTGTGCATAATCTTGTCAAAGTGAGTCTGGGAGTTTCGGTCATTTATGGAACTTAATGAGAGTTTTTTTTTTTTTTACATTTGCTGAAGCAGCTGTAACTGAGCAAATCACTCTGACATCAGTGGTTACAAAAATGCTGCACACTTCGCGCCGGAGTGAAATATAGCTCTGTTCGTTAACACTGGAGTGTTCATTAATTAGTATGAAAATGTTTGTGAGGCATGCTAGCTGCTTTACGCAGCTCCTGGTTGCCACGGGTAACTGTATAGTGACAGACCAATTTTCTGCCTCAGGAGATTCGGTGGTCCTGTGGGTTAAATGTCAGCACAATAAAGCCACTGACTTAAAACAGCACAGGTCTCCATGTAAATTGAAAATCCTCTCTCTGTTGTTTACCTGCCACTGTGACTAATTCAGTTCAATTCAATATTATTTATATAGCTACAAATCACAGCAGTCGCCTCAAGGCACTATTGTAAGGTAAAGATCCTACAATAATAGAGAGAAAATCCCAACAATAAGCAAGCACTTGGCGACAGTGGGAGGGAAGAACTTCCTCTTAACAGGAAGAAACTTCTGGCAGACCGAGGCTCAGGAAGAGGCAGCCATCTGTCACGACCCACTGTGGGTGAGGACCACAAATGGGGTTCACTTTGGATTAGGGGTTGGGATTGAAGTGATAAAGGATGATGTGTGAGGTGTTTTTAACTCCATGTGCAGTGAAGCATCACATCCACTGCCCTCCAGCAGAAAGGCTCATTGGTCACATGTACACCAGCCATTTAACTTGTTATGAAGTGATGAAGAGCTGGTGCCAAAATCCCTTTCTATTACAAAGAATCCATTGATACCATGTCTGCTGCCACTAAATTGACTTCTGCTGCTTCTACAAATACAATTACACTACGGCAACTACACTAAATTCAGTGGGTAAGACTCTCAGACTGGAAGTTTGAAAGTGTAAGACATGCAGTTAGTCGGGTTAGGTTAATTGGTGATTTTAATTTGTCCATAGGTGTGAATGTGCATGTGAATGTTTGTCTGTCTCTCTGTGTTAGCTCTACGACAGACTGGTGACCTGTACAGGGTGTACAATGCCTCTCATCCCATGGCAGCTGGGATTCATCTGGGACTGGATAAGTGGACGAAGATGGATGGATGGATGGATGGATGGATGGATGGATGGATGGATGGATGGATGGATGGATGGATGGATGGATGGATGGAAGTCACTGAGTGAAATGGGTTCCAAAAAAAGGGTACTGCACCAAAAACCTTCTTGTGATTACTTTGGTGATCTTCTGAGCTGGGATATTTTTAAACAAAACACCCCACTTAGTCATTTTGAAGAGATCAAACTGCTTCTTGCACCAGCCTGTAGATGTGCTTTTCAGTGCTGTAAATGTGGGTGTCTGTGGAGATTGAGTCCATTTTGGAACCAGCCTCCAGTGGCATCTTTGCCGCTTTATTTTTAAGCTCTGGAGGTTGTCATTTGGTCACATATGTGTGAATAGCCTGTCAGTCTGGACAGTCTTTGTTATAGGTTACTTTAGAAATTCTTGATGAAAAAGCTTCTATAAACTACAGTGGAGTAAAATCTACTTCAGACGAGCCTTTTTCTCTGATATGGATCTAGAAGAATAGATGAGTGAAATCCAGTTAAATCCGGTCTCTGCTGTTGTCTTGAATTTCCTTAGTCATTATAACTGTACCAAAAGCATGCAGACACATAGTACTCTATCCCCTTCCTTTCTGGCAATGGATGGCAATGACCTTGAGACACTGGAGAATTTGGAAATCACAAAACCGTTAGACAGTCGAGGGAGGGATGGATGTCGATGGTTTCTGTAGCAGATCCAGGCCTCATTTAGAAGTTGGGTAGCGTGAGCAGGGGGAAGTGTGTGCTTCCATTACAGAAGGTGATACTCAGACCCACTGGTGAGAGGGAGACAGACAGAGGGAGAAAGATTAGAGGTAGAGACAGTCAAAGGCAAAAAAAAAAAAAAAGGCCACAGGATCCCAGATATAGGCTGTGTAATGTGAGAATCCTTTTTCGCCATTCTCTTTCTGACCTTCTTCCACATTTTTTTGTCTTTAACTTCCTTTTCTCTGTCAGTACTTTTTCCTGTCTTTACTTTCCCACAAATGCAGCTGCGGTGCATTCAGATACTGCCGTTAAATCTCTACACAATGGCATGCCGCTCACTCTCAGAGCTGCTCATTCACAAACAATTCATGTACCCACACACGCGTACAAACGGTGATGCACATGCCCGCAACCTCCATCTCTGCTTGATCTCTTATCATATCTCAAAACACTATACAGTTTCCCTCCCTCTGGCAATTCATTTCATGTTAACACAACATCAATCTGCGGGGCTGCCCTCTCACTCCACACATCCATCGCACCGCCGCTTATCTCAGTCACCTTCAGGGAAAACAAATGATGTTTATATCCATCTTGCCTCACCACTTAGATCACCTCCACCTCACAGCGCTGGTGAAATCCCTGCACACAGAAAGCAGTCTGGTTGGTTCATGCTGCAGACAGGTGCCGTGTCTCTTAGTCTGTGAAGTGTAAGCTCAAAGCTGAAAGGGGAAAATGGGACTAGAACACAGAACATTAGACATAGAATAGAATAGAATAGAATAGAATAGAATAGAATAGCCTTTTATTGTCATTGTACACGGTACGACAAAATTGTGCATGCTCCACTACAGTCCGTTTCTTTGCGCTAAAAAAATAGGGAATTAAAATAAATAGGTAGAAAAATACTGACTGTACAATTAGAAACTGCACATTACTGTACATAAAGCACACATTAAATATACATTAAAAAATACACAAAAAATATACAAAACT
>JAVDPK010002570.1:511825-531991 GCA_034780415.1 Cichlasoma orientale | reverse complement strand
TGTGTGTGTGTGTGTGTGTGTGTGTGTGTGTGTGTGTGTGTGTGTGTGTGTGTGTGTGTGTGTGTGTGTGTAAATCTGCTCCATCCTAACTCTTGGAGAAAGCTCTGCAGGTTTGCAAAATTAAGCAGCCCTTCTTCCACAGCAGCCACATCAGAAAACTGTTTGATTAATACAAAGCAGAAGGTCTGCTAAAAAAAGCTTAGTAAATTCTCAATGTGAATTTCTTTGTTAGTATGCAGACTGCCTCTTGGAGAAGCGCTAGTCGATATGTTAGCCACTTAGCAATAATATTTATCAACTTAACAATAACAATATTTGGCATAATTTTTTTATTAATAATTCATAGCACGCTAAACTAATATTGTATCATCTGTTACAGAAATTCTGAATGTTATCTGTAACCACGTTTTCCTTGCTTTCCTATTTTTACAATAAATTTTTAACCAATTGTATGACACCACCTTTTCTCTCTGCTTCGACACTTAAACAGTTAATATTTAGCAACTTATTTAACATTTTTTCACTATTAACTGTGTCAGTTAATGTGAATATACTGTAGGAGCTAACAAAAAACACTCACTCTCTGCTCAGTGTTTCCTTTTAAGGGAATAGTTTTATATTTTGTATTCATTTTGTTTTCTTTGTTCTTTTTAAACATACTTTGCAGTGCAGTAAAAATCGGATAAGGGCAGCGTGACAGATGTTTACTTTGAGTACACAATTATTATATAGGAGTAGGTAATGTATAATAAGTATTGATTTGTAAATAACTGGACATGGATAACTTGAGCTTATTATATAATATTATACCACAGTATGTTTCTCACTAATGAGGCAGCTCACTCTCTTTCTCTTGATAATACCTTCTTTAAAGATAGAACACATTTTGGGGTCGACTTGAAAAAAGGCACATGTGAAGTGCAAAAGTGAGGTCAGAGGTCAAAATTTGGATGCAATCACTTTGTGATATTTAGAATCCCCATATACCAGTATCATTTCCTAAATGTTGCCAATAAAAAAAAAGGCAGCAGAATAAAAAGTTTATAAAAGTTTGACCTCATGACAGTTTGACCTTATTTGACCTTGAAGAAGAGTTCTAAAGTATTGTAATATTTAGAATCCCCATATATCATTCCTTATAGTCCCATATGTTACCAGTACAAACACTGGCAGTACGATTTTAAATAACTCTATATAGCATTATTATCACTTTGACCTTCAGACGATTCGATTGACCTTGAGGGAAAGGTCAGAGGTCAAATTTCATTGACAATATACACTACACTTGTAAGCTGAGCTACAAGGCTTTTTATCAATTTTAACCAATAAATCGTTAAGTTGACCTTGAACACTTTGGTGGATTTAAGCCAAATTTGAATGAATTGTTAACATGACCTCACTCTACACCCCTACAAACTT
The DNA here is from genome assembly GCA_034780415.1 of Cichlasoma orientale. Lineage (NCBI taxonomy): Eukaryota > Metazoa > Chordata > Actinopteri > Cichliformes > Cichlidae > Cichlasoma > Cichlasoma orientale. Next base: position 530,572 of record JAVDPK010002570.1, on the reverse strand, counting down.
TTATTCAAAACTTTTCGAGCTATCGTGTTTACAGACAGACTGTCATGCACGGAAACACTACCAAAAACACAACCTCAAGACGACCTTTAGGTATTGCTGTCTCTGCCTGACTTTGCCTTTGGACACCTCTCACCAGACACTCAAAAACAGACTGTTTTTCAGCTGCGATCAATTCAACATTGTAACACCTTTCAAATGTCTTATTTTGGGACCTAAGAGATCATAGATGTCAAAATGATGACAACAAATTTAGAGATCTTAGATTTAACCATCACCGCGTAACAAACTGCGTTTTAATGCAGTCAAACATGTTACCAGTGAATTAGTTAAGTCTGGTGCAGATTAATATATTATAGCATAACAGTTTACTATTGGCCTTTGATGTGATAATACAGTCTTTGACAGAGTCTGCTGTTTTCCTAGTTTTCCTGGGACACAGTTTGTTTTAGTTTGAGTTCCCTGCACCACATTTAATTTGCCTTTTTAATTTAACCCTTTAGGCCCTCGGCTATTGATATAAACTCATCTAGTGACAGCAGCAAAGCTGAAGTGTCAAAATGAAGCAGGTTTTTTTTGGGGGGGGGGGCACTCAATATGCAAAGCCAGATTAAGAGATTTACATAAACGCCCAAAGTGAAAATGCAAAAAGTTAAGTCCCCCCCCCCTCCTTTTTTTCTTCACTGATTTTGAAATCTACATTCCTTTCTTGCTTCACTATCAACCACTCAGCATTCCAACAACAGTAAAATAATTTTGACTGCATCTGCGTTCCCATGTTAGCCTTCCACAGGAGTGCAGGGAAGTGTTTGTTAGATTGCTCCTCTCTCATTCAAAGTGATGTAAATTTAATAAACCTGGCCTGGTTCATCCCTTTCTCATGAGAAAATTGATCGAATGATCTTGGTGTTCAGTGTATCTTAGACCATTACAGGATGTCATGTTGAAATTATATGAAATGTAATGATGGATTGGCCATAATATGTTTTTCTCTTTTTTCTTCTCCTTTCCTTTAGTTTATTGCCTTTGTATCTTTGTTCTTCATCCTGGTCTCCATTACTACCTTCTGCTTGGAGACTCATGAGGCTTTCAACAAAATCATCAACAAGACGGAGTTGATGCGGAACAGCAGCGTGCCTGACTCAGGTCCACAGTATGAGATTGAAACTGACCCTGCGCTTACATATGTGGAAGGGGTTTGTGTCTTCTGGTTCACCATCGAGTTCCTGGTGCGTGTGACCTTCTGCCCGGTCAAGTTGGAATTTTTTAAGAGCCTTCTCAACATCATCGACTTCGTGGCTATCTTGCCTTTCTACTTGGAAGTAGGGCTGAGTGGCCTTTCTTCAAAGGCTGCAAAGGATGTGTTGGGTTTCCTCAGGGTGGTTCGTTTTGTTCGTATTCTGCGTATCTTCAAGCTAACACGTCATTTTGTGGGGCTTAGGGTACTGGGCCACACTTTACGGGCTAGCACCAACGAATTCCTGCTGCTCATCATCTTCCTGGCATTGGGAGTGTTAATTTTTGCCACCATGATATACTATGCCGAAAGAATCGGCGCCAAGCCCAATGATCCCACGGCTGCCCTCCACACCAAGTTCAAGAACATCCCCATTGGCTTCTGGTGGGCCGTGGTAACCATGACTACACTGGGATATGGTGATATGTATCCAGAGACCTGGTCAGGCATGGTCGTGGGCGCGTTATGTGCTTTAGCTGGCGTGCTGACGATAGCCATGCCTGTGCCTGTCATTGTCAATAACTTTGGGATGTACTATTCTCTGGCTATGGCCAAGCAGAAGTTACCCAAAAAGAGGAAGAAACACATCCCTCAAACAGTGCAGGGGGGGTCCCCCATCTACTGCAAAGCTGATCTCAACACCACCTGCAACAGCACTCAAGGTGACCTGTGCCACGTCAAGGGGAGCAGGGTACTAGAGCGCAACCGTTCAGGTAAGACCATATGTTCAGACTGAGGCCATATGGAAGACAGAGCTAGGAGAAGCTTTTCCTCAGCAGCTAATTCAGATTACACTGAAGGGTGTTGTTTATGTAGTGACAGTGAAGAGAATCCATAAGGGACTTCATCTCAGTTAGAAAGCAGTGACCATCTGACAGATTCCCCCAACACTAGAAAATGATTTCCCCTTGTGACCTATAAGCACCATAGCAGCTCCCTCACAGAAGAGCTCTTTTTTACAGTCTTCATCTGTGGGAAGCAACGCAAAAGAAACAGAGAGTGGGAGATTGCTGCTCAGGCTGATAAGTATTCAGACTCCTTGTGTCCAAGTGTTTCTTCCCGTCAGGATTGCTCATTTGGTGTTCAGACCGTAGGTGGCTGCTTTTCCCTCCAGGACCGTATCAGTAATTGACTCTGACACATCTGATATTGATGGAAATTAATGTTGAACTCTGTATACTCACTTTCTTTGAATTCTAGTGTAGACATTCCTGGGGGTAGGTGCTCCTTACAGTCTGTTTATTAAGCCCCTGAAACTTGCATTTAATAAGCATAGAATAATTCATGATTCATTGACTGGATGCACAAACAGAATCCATCTGGTGTAGTCGCTTGTGTGATTTTGTCAGAGGTCATTTAAAATTTAAGCCTGAAACATTACCTCCTCTACTGTTTCCTTTAGATTGTTGCATGCTTTATCTTTATCTTCATATATATATATATATATATATATATAAAACAATGAGATTCTTGTTTTAAAAGATGTCAGATGGAAAGGTAAATATTTAAAATGGCAATAGCATTTTCAAACATCTTCAGCATTAGCTTAGCTTTTGATTAAATAAATTGCTGGACACATCTGACGTTTCCAGGCTGCTCTCACAGAAATATGTAGAAATGAACACAATTTTTTAACACTGCATTAAAGTGTTATGCAAAGCTGCAAGCTTCTCCCCGTTGTCTTGCTATCAGAATGACAAGTCCAGCCTCGGGGGGGGGGGGGGGTGTAGGATAAAACAGGTGGCCTAAATTTAATTGTTTTGATAGTTTTTAACGCTATGAGGTCAAAAGCATCATTGGTGACGACTGTAACCCCAACCATGCTATCAGAATATGTTGTTGTTCTCTTGTTTTGGTTTTTGTTTATTTTGCAGCACATCATTTTTTTTTCATAATTCACTTCATAAAGTTTTGAATAAGAACAGATTTTTTGTAGTTTTGTAGATTTTATAGTTGTGTACACCACCACAATGGATTTGAAATCAAACAATATGTGATTGAAGTGCAGAGCTTCAGCTTTAATTCAATGGGTTTTACAGTAATTTTGCATTAAGTGGAAGAAGATGGATGGATGGATGGATGGATGGATGGATGGATGGATGGATGGATGGATGGAATTACAGCTATAGTTTCCATATTCAGAGGCTCACAGGTGAGATGCTCTGCCTTTACTGCAGCCACCTTCTCTGCCTTCAGTTTTGTTTGTTTTCCTGTTTTTTCAGCCTCCTTCATTTGCATCAGCATCTCTTTGGACCAGATATTGAGAATTCAAATGACTACTGCAGCTACCACCTTGACATATTTTATCTGTTTAATTTCTCATAGAATAACGAGGGAACAGGCCTCACCCGTTCATGAAAGTACCTGTCAGTCAATTTTCTGATTACTTTTGAGCCTCTGAAAATAGAAGACTATGTATGAAAATGGCTGCAATTCCTGATCACTTAATGCAGTACGTTTGCTTCAGCTCTTGAGTTAAAGCAGAAAGTCTGCACATAAATTCCAGCTTCACAGTTTGATTTACATCTACTGTGGTGAAAGGCACAAACATGTAAATATGTATCCATGTCAGTAACATTACACACTGCTGTTATTTAATCTTGATCATTTTTCATCTTTATAATAATTTCCACCAAAAAAAAAAGAAATAATTTTACTGTATTGTGTAGTGAAAGGTTTGTATACTTTATTCCAGTCTGCCAAAGACCTCCACTGTCATCCATAAACTATTAAAACCACATAAATGTACCAGCGTTTTAAATTTATGAGATATTCAATCATTAAAATTGACGTGGGCAGTTGTGAAACTGCTGCTGCATCTTTAGTCCTTGAAAAGGAGCTCCATGGCTGCCAGAGCAGGCAGCTCCACATTAAGATGAATATATTTCCCTGATCTCCTTCCTGGTAATGGATGGAATATGTCACCCAAATGCACTATTATAGCTCTTTTATGTAGTTGAACAGACAGAGGCAAACACTACATCTGGTTGTGAATGATACTGCATGCTACGTCAAAACCGCCGTCATTTTTCGTTTGTTGGGAAACTTCAGTCTAATCCTTATCTTTTCAAAGGGATAAAGTAAAGACAGATTTGCATTATTGTATTAGCTCACGAGGAAACAATGAGTCTTTCAAATCCACTGGAGTGTCATCTGATTTTTGACCTCTGCTGTGCTGCACAGAGGTGCTTGTGACATTTGGCGCAGGCTTTTTATGTAGGAGTCTGTTTTATCTTTGTTGCGACTGCGATTCCTCCGAAGCGCTTCGGTTCCCTCCCAACCTCCTTCCCTAAGCTCATATGCCGCTACAAATACAGCATTATTGCTGGGAAGTACATTTGTATTTATTGTTCAACCAAAGACAAATGTGTTAAATGATCACTGAATCCAAAATGCCGTTTTTAAATAATGATTTCATTTATTAAGAGAAGAAAGCTGTCCAAACCTACCTGGCTCTATATGAAAAGGTAATCGGCCCCCTAAACTTTATAACTGGTTGTGCCACCCTTGGCAGCAAGAACTGCAATCAAACGTTTGTGATAACTGGCAATGAGTCTTTCACATCGCTGTGGAGGAATTGTGGTGCACTCTTCTTTGCAGAATTGTTGTAATTCAGCCACATTTGGGGGGCATAAATGGCCTCTTTAAGGTCAGACCAAAGCATCTCAATTAGATTTAAGTCCAGATTTTGACTCGGCCACTCCTAAAACTTTTTGTTTTCTTTTTTCTTTATTTGGAGCCATTCAGAGGTGGACCTATCGGTGTGTTTTAAATCATTGTTCTGCTGCATAACCCAAGTGTGCTTGAGCTTCAGGCCATTCTCCTTCAGGATTTTCTGGCAGAGAGCAGAATTCATGGTTCCATCTAATACGGCAAGTCGTCCTGAAGCAGCAAAGCAGCCTCAGACCATCACACCACTGTTGTCAGTCCACAGAATATTTTCCAAAGGTTTGGACACCATGAAGATGTTTTCTGGCAAATGTGAGACGAGCCTTTCAGTTCTTTTTGGTCAGCAGTGGTTTTCTCCTTGGAACTCTCCCATGGATGCCATTTTTGCCCAGCCTCTTTCTTATTGTTGAATCATGAACTCTGACCTTAACTCAGACAAGTGGGGCCTGCAGTTCTTTAGATGTTGTTCTGGGTTCTTTTGTGATGCTTTTTCAAAAAAATGTGGTTAATTTATGAGTTTTCATATAGGGCCAGGTTGGTTTGGATGGCTTTTTTTCGTCATTTAAGAACTGCATTTTGTATTTACTCACATCATCTTTGCCAAGGATTAAAAATTTTTGATGATGTGAAACAAATAGGCAAAAAATAAGTATCAATAAGGGGGGGGTGCATATTCTTCCACAGAACTGCATATCATATAACCTTGAGGATCCTAATTCCACTACTGCAATATTCTTATTTCTTATTAGTAATCATGTATGAACAAAACTTTGCTGAAACAGCATTGTTTTCAAAAAAAAAAAAATTAATGAGTCTCTTAGTGAGATATTTGCTGATATAGCATTCAGGCAGACATTTTTATCTCACAGAGAAGGGCAGAGGTCAATCAATATTTCTCTAACTTTATTTCCACATTCAGCTTTCATTCCATATATTCAGATTTCACGGCAGACTTGAGGAGTGCAGGTTCGGTTGCTTGGTAACTTGTTCTGTTGTCATGTACATGAAGGGAAACATTATCTCTTTGGAGATTATGTGATAGTTGAGGGTGTGATGGTATGAAACTGTGAAGTTGTCGTGATGCTACATGTCCGGGGTTCATATGTGTCAGTATGTTATAAATTACATGAATGAGTGACACTGAATGTAAATGTTCAAATTCATTTTTTCTCATAGTCCTGTCTGCAGACTGCAGCGGGGGGAGTGACCTCACCATGTCGCCTGAGGTTCCCATGCGTAGGTCCAGCACTCGGGAACAGGACCGCCGGAGTGGGGGGACGTGTTTCCTGCTCGCTGCAAGTGACTACACCTGCCCTGCAGATGGAGGGATACGAAAAGCAGGTAATGTGGAAATTCCAGCTGCTTTTCAAATATAATTTAATTCAACCTAGAACATTTATTTCTATATGAAACATTATTATGTAATTTCATCAAAGTATTTCAAAAAGCATGCAGTGGTGCTGTTTTAGGGAATCATTGTGAGTCCATGCTTGCTGTTGTGCATTACTACTGATTGTTGTTTGATTCATTAGTCACCATTTCTGTTAGGGTTCTCATTCTTCCTGTGACCGTTTGTGATTTTTTTTTTTTAAGTGAACTTAATAAAAGAGCAGCTGTCATCTTAGAAGGTAGCCTCTAAAAAACACACACATACCAGTCAAAATGCTCATCAGCTGATTCGTGTCCTTAGTGACTGGGACACCAACAACCCAGGAAGGGGAGAGGCTTTATGTTCAGCCCTAGTCAGCTCAGGTAATGTAACCTGTGAATCTGCCGCTGCGACTCTCAGCAGTGACATACTGCACAGCATTTTTTGGCATTTCTGAGGGCCAAACGCGTCCTTGCAGCTGACTCAGAACTGTTGCTTTCCTCACAATTTATTCATGTTTTCTTGTTGCCTGGAAACACTTGAATAAATTTCTGACCCAGTGTCTTAGTTTTTTGGCTGTTGCCTGGTCCATTGCCCATCTACTGCACCCAAATAAATTGCCAAGTGCATCATCTGCCTGTAAGGTGATGATACACCAGCAGATATTTTTCACTACCAGAGAAAATAAAAAGATTAAAGTAGATTTGTGTCAACTCATAAACGTATTTGACTTCTTCATTTGTATCAGTGACTAATGGCCACTTAATACTTTGGATTACATTCAAATCAAACTAATAATTCTGACCTTTTCTCTTAAAGAGCCTGTGTTGGTTGGGCTCCATCAAGCATATGTCAGAAGCCTGGTTTACTTCTACAACTGTTCTTTGCTAAGACCACCCCACTACATATGGTGTAGTTCTTTTACAGCCCATTCTTAACATTTTACTTCTTTCAATTACATTTGGAGCTAGAAGCAATCATTTAAACATTGTCAGTTTGTGCATATTATCCTAAACCTTCCCAGAGAGTTTATTTTCTGCAACAATCCAAAATCTTATGATGCTCAGCTTCTGGGATGCCCTCTGTTCAGCACTCTATGAGCTACAGATCTGGACACAAATGAGCTAAAAAAAAAAAACAAAACATACTCATTCAACTATGATTATTAAATTTTAGCTTCTAATTACCTTTATCTTTAATATAAGGGTGTGAACACCATTTAAAATTGTTAAAATACTTATTTAATATGAAAGCTCTATTATGCGCTGAATGCTAACATATAATTTAGTTGACGATTTGCTAACTCTCAGCCACGGCGGTAACGCTGGTTAAAGTTATGTCTAAAGGTTGAAGCTAGCTCAATAGGCACGCTCACTTTAGCGGCTAAACAGACCAGTGCGCCTTTATGAATTCCTTAAACTTTTTCTCCTGTATTTTTGGTTTGTAAATGATTTAGCAAACATCAGTTCTAAAGTGTTGGTTCTGTGAATTGCGGTTTATAGAATAATGGAGAAGTCACTTTCCCAAATGTTATGAGTTGACGATGGCTCTGATTGCATGACTGAAACAATGTTAAAACTTGATGGTTAACCATACACCTTCACTATATTGACCTGGTACACATTGTTTACCTTGTGAAATTTCAGGAGTAAAATTAATCTTTATTCGCGGTCAGAATTGTCCTCCTGAATTGCATCTCATGAGTCACCTTCAGTCTTGTGTCATTGCATTGGTGGAAAGGCCAGACTCAGAAAGAGCTTCCTAACACTTGGATCCAACCTAAAGATTATTGTCAAGTTCACACCTCCTAAATTTCCTGAAAGCCTTGTTGCTGTTTCCATATGATTTCAAAGGAAGATCAGGAACTATAACGTATAAATGAAGCGGCTCACGTAGCAGAAATGAGTTCACAGTGCAGCTAATTTAGTAGACGCACATTATCTCTGTAAAAGAAGCAGCTGCTTTGTGATCACACTAAAATGCTATTTGGATGTCATGTAAGGCATAAAGCATGTTTGTTAGATTACTTCTATTTTATCACCAGTGTCTTGAGACATTAATGCTGTGTTAATCTGCACTGTAAAGTGCAAATGTTAAGCCTTGGCTAATTGCCTTTTATGAGGAGTTAACTGCCTCTCCGGGATCCTAGCTCTAAATGTTATTGCTCTAAAGTCAGCTAGAGCTACTGTACTGATTCTATAGCAGACATCAGTGCTTTGGTTTCACTGATAATTTTATTGAAATTATCATTTTACAAGAATTCTAATGAATGCAAATCATTATTTAGGCTTAATAATGGAGCCTGATTTTTAAACTGCAATAAGGAAAAAAATTAAAACGTGCTTTAAAGCTGGTTACTGAAATAGTTCAGCAAGTTAAGCTGTGAAGATCTTCTATGGCAGAACATCACGGTGACACCTCAAAAGTACAGGTTTTTTTTGTTGTTGTTTTTTCAATGAAGGCAGGTGAGCAGCTGTCCCTTCATCTTTTATCCATCATGGCTGCAGTTGCCACCACACTGACGCTAATGCATTAAACATAGGTTCCTTTCTTGTCACTACCTGTTGGCTCAAACCCAGGCTGTCTTTTGTTCTGCCTGCTTGGCTCATTCTGAAAGAACCCTTAGTTTAATTTGCACCCATCCTCTCAGTAAATCAAATGGTGGTGTATGCAGGACGGTAATGAGGTAGCATTTCCATTCGCTGTTCCTCATCCGCCGATTGGCATGTTCCATTAATGCTCTGGCTGCTTTGGCTTGCTTATTTATTTTGCATCCAATGCAAATTTGCTGATGTGCATCATGTGCAGCATTTTCAGAAGTTTGAGCTATTGTTGTTAAGATGATTGGGTTTAGGTGTTTTTAATTAGTATCATCACTGTCATCAGTATGGGTCTGGATTCATACACACAAATACTGCCATTAATATTTGATCCATAATGTGCATGTTGGTAGTTCTAAGCTGTGTGACTGTTGGCTACATATTTTAACTATGTGCCTCAATGTGAATTAATGGTTTATATAAGCAGTCCCAAACTTTAAACCATTCCTTGGCCATTAATTATAATCCTTAAACAATTCCTTAAAGGAAAAATACAAATGATAGCACTGATGCCTTAAAATAAATGACTGCTGATGCAGTATATTGCAACCCTACTAGAGTTAAATAATTATAATGTTTCTTATTTAACTTAAAGGATTTCTAATTGTCTCGGGCAGACTGGAATTTTATTTTCACACAAGCATTTCTTAGAGGTGGAGCTTGCTGTGGAGGTTTCCGAAATATAATCGGTTGAGTAAGTCAGTGGAGCAAGAGAACCCATTTCAGGTTCTGCAACACAGAAAGTAATTGTAGAGTAATTGTTTTCATTGAACAGCCTTGACATTCATTATGTTGCGCTCTCAGCACATTAGCTAACTGATTTACCAAATAAACCGAGCTACCCAGCTTACTTAGCTAACTACAGGCTAGCATGACTACTGCATTATTACTTTAACTTTTAATTACAAGCTGCCAAGAAGCAGCAACAACCTCCTACTTGTAATGTTGGAAATGTATGACAGCCTCCATTAAAAAATTAATTAAAGGAACACTTTGAAAACACATTAGATCTCTATGGGGGGGGAAATCACGCTGGATATCTATACTGATACAGTATGGACTGGGTAATGTGTTAGGAATGAAAGGACACTACATCGTTTGATGGAAATGAAAATTATCAACCTACAAAGGGCAGAATTCAAAGACATTCCAAAAATCAAAGTGAAAAAATAATGCAGCAGGCTAGTCTGTACTTAGTAGTTTGTATGGCCCCCATGTGCTTGTATTCATGCCTGAGAACATCATGACATGCACCTAATGAGATGATGGATGGTGTCCTGGGGGATCTCCTCCCAGATCTGGACCAGGGCATCACTGAGCTCCTTGACAGTCTGAGAACCAACCTGGCAGCAACAGATGGACCGAAACATAATGTCCCAGAGGTGTTCTAGTGGCTTTAGGTTAGGCAAGCGTGGGGCTAGCCACTGGTATCACTTTCTTTATCCTCAAGGACCTGCCTGCATACTCTCACCATTTGAGGGTGGGCATTGTTGTGTAACCCAGGACCCACTGCACCAGTGTAGGGTCTGACAGTGGGTCCAAGGATTTCATCCCGATACCTAATGGCAGTCAGGGTGTCGTTGCCTAGCCTGTAGAGGTCTGTGTGTCCTTCCATGGACATGCCTCCCTAGACCATCACTGTCCCACCACTGGTCATGCTGAATGTTGTTAAAGGCAGCATAATGTTCTCCACAGCTTCTCGAGACCCTTTCATGTCTGTCACATGTGCTCAGGGTGAACCTGCCAGGTGGTAGACCTGCCAATGCTGGTGTTCTATGGCAAATGCCATTCGGGTTCCATGATGCCAGACAGTCAGCACAGGGCCCACTAAACAACATTGAGCTCTCAGTCCACCCTCATGAAGTCTGTTTCTGATTATTTGGTCAGGGACATTCACACCAGTTTCCTGCTGGAGGTCATTTTGTAGCTCTGGCAGTGCTCCTTGCACAAAGGAGCAGATGCCGGTCCTGCTGAGTTAAGGACCTTCTACAGCCCTACCCAGCTCTCCTAGAGTAACTGTCTGTCTCCTGGAATCTCCTCCATGCTCTTTAGACTGTGCTGGGAGACACAGCAAACCTTCTGGCAACAGCACGCATTGATGTGCCATCCTGGAGGAGTTGGACTTCCTATGCAACCTCTGTAGGGTCCAGGTGTCACCTCATGCTACCATAATGACACTGAGCCTAGCCAAATGCTAGTGAAAAAGTGAAAAAGTAGTCTGACAAGATGAGGAGGAAAAAATGTCAGTGACCTTTTTTGTGCACCACATCTTCTGAAAACAAAAGCAGCTGAAACTGATTAACAACCCCTGTGATTAAAAAATGCTTAATTATTTTGAGTAGTGTATAAACTTGACACAAAAAGTAAGAAAATGTGTGTTTGGTCGATTATTTCTGTGTTGTAACAATGCTTCTTGGCAATACTAGAATTCTTATAGTGTTGGAAAGCCTGTTTATTTCCCCTTAATTGGTGCTACATTTGTAAGGAAAATGCCTTTGTGAGTTGAGCAGCAGAGTTGAGTATGTTGAGTATGAGGGTCCCACCCATGAAAAACATCCCAAATGTTCTCTGCAAATGGCAAAAAGCTTTTTTCAAAATATTCATTTTTTTATCCTGTCATTCCAATTGTTATAAGTTAAATGTTACCAGAATTTCAGTATAACAATACACTGAAATTCTGGGCCTCATACCAAAAATAACAATTTGGCTAAAAAAAGTTTTGTTTTGTTTTTTTGTTTTTTTTGTATTGATGTTTATTCCTCCTTTAATGCCATGGACGCAAATAAAATTTCCTTGTAAGAAATGACTGAACAGTTTTAATATCTTCAACTTCTTCATCACTCAATCTTTAAACATTTAGTCGGCGCAAAATTGATGTGACACAATACATAAACTACTGCCATTGGAAAATGTTATCTTATTTGCTATTATACTGACATGTTGGTGCATCCTTCAACAATAGAAATAGCTAAAGTCAGCTCTCTCAATATCTGGTGTGACTACAAGTCTAACAGTGGGGTATCTCTAAATTATGAAAGCTCCATTTCCTGCTAGCATAGCATGAATGCAACATAAAGAAAAGACCCAGATGTGACGATTGGCCATTGCAGCTAAATTAATGTTTACAAAAGCCACATTTCTACACTTATTTTGTGAGTCGGGCTAAATAATGTGTCAGAGTACATCTGAATCTACATACAGTTAAGTCTAATTATACCTAATAAGGAAACCAGATGGCCACACATTTTGCTAGCATTGTTTTTCTGTCAGATACATTTCCTAAACTAACTACTCGCATTGGGTTACATACTTTGTTCAACATCAAATTAAGCCACCTACACGGAGTGTTTTAATGGATTTAACATTTGTGTTATTTCAGCAGTAATGTAGAGTGTTTACTCCTAAATTAGGAGAATCTTAAGCACTACTTTCAGCCACTCAGAAGCAGCTCCAGTCCTAAGAATTTGTCTGAGATCAATCTGCCTTACAGCCACTGAAATGTGCTATGCATGCACTCACCATACAGTATGTTACTGTTGCTATGTCTCACTCCTGTCTCCTGTCTTGTCTCGGTTCACTCGGCTGGCTCGGATTTGGATCGTTGCCTGCCTGCCTGCCTGCCTGCCTGTGTGTGTTCATGTCCTGTTCCTGCACAACCACAACCACCACCTCCACCACCACCTTTGTCGCCCCCCCCTCATCTGAAGGCTATGAGAAATCCCGGAGCTTAAACAACATAGCGGGCATGACTGGCGTGGCTGGTAACGCTCTGAGGTTGTCTCCTGTGACCTCGCCCTACGGATCACCCTGCCCGCTACGCCGCTCTCGCTCCCCCATCCCTTCCATCCTGTGAGATGTCCAGCTCTGGGCCATCCTTCCCACTAACAAACCGCTTCCCTCTGGCATCAAATCTGAACTCTGTTCTAGATATTGTGACTAGTGGATAAGTACTTTATACTGTTGTAGCCAAGACGAATGTTAATATCTTGGGTAACCTGAGCAAGTTCTCACTTTCCCCCTTTCCTTGAAGGTACATCTGCTTAGCTCACATCCTTAACCAATTAGTTCTCCTGCAGCACCTAGAGTACCTTTTAATTCGATATTGTCAAACTTTGAGACTTGCAATAAAAGAACTGACTGGTGGCTTCAGAAGTAGCAGCCATAACATTTAATAAAGGACATTTAATAATCAGGGATATTAGATGTTGCTATATTTAGATACCTTAAAATAGACGTGCTTCCAGAAAAAGAAAGAGAGATGTCACTTTATTTCAACCTCACACAACTGTGACTTTGTTATTGGTTTATTGTGTGATTTTTGGGTTGGAGACGGAGAGGAGGTGGGAGTTTAGGAATGGAGACTTAAGTCTTTCAGGGTCTGTCACTTTTCACCCGCTGTTGGGCCTGCTCGTGTTTTTGCATGGATCATCCTGTAATCATTGTCTGCGAGCAGTGTGCACAGAGGAATGAAGGGGGGCCGACAGTGAGGAGATAGTAGATGTAGATACATGGAGACGTTTTTTTTTTTTAATAAAATGTTATGTTGGGTTTCGTTCAGGGAGGGCACACCCGACTTGTATCATGTCTCATTTTGCCATTGGCTTCACCAACAATCCACAGAGGAGAGTGAAAACACAGAAGCCCAGCTGGGTGTCAATTTTCTGCTCATTTCCTGCTGTTTCTGAGTAACTTTCTCCCCCTCTCCCTTCTCCTTTGTGTCTAATTTTTTTTTTCCTCTGACGTGGTACCACCAAATCTGCTGTGTTTCTGGTTGTTTACTCACAGATAACTGCAAAGACGTTGTCTTTACTGGTTTTACACAAGCAGAGAGCAGCGTTCTATCTTAATGGCTTGAAGGAAGGCATCACCATAGTGGAAAGGTAAAGGAATGTGAGGGTAGCCGGCAGTGCGGAGCCCTCTCACCTTCTTCTTGGTCATGAATTGTGATTTGCATTTTTGTGTATGAGTGTGTGTGTGTACTAAAACTGGGGTTATTCAATAATCCATAAGGAGACAAGCACAGTCTCTGACAGACATGCATTTTTGAAGGCACCAGTCACGGTGCTGCTTGTAGCATTTTATTCAGTGGATTATGTCCACATTAATATAAAGTAAATATGGCCATTGTGACCAAAATCCTGCAGAAAACATGCATATATTTGTGTGTTCCACAAGGTTTGGTACCTTAGAAATTTTCATGATAGAAAACAGACAAAAAAAATCAGCCATGACCCACACCTATTAAGTGATCTTAAACCCCCAGACGAGACAAACTGGACCTCAATTTTATTTATACAGCGCCAATTCACAACAAACAGTCGCCTCAAGGCGTCCATTAAAACAGTTGGGGGCGTCTCATATGAAACTGAAGCGCCTTTTTATTTGGCTGAATGGCTGCATCATTTTTATGCATACTTTTTTTTTTTAAACAAAGACAGGTATAAATTGCCTCTGCATACCAACAGGTGTGGGAAAGCAGACATAACCATGCAGCAATGTGCCTCACCCGTCACTACAGTATGTCTATAGAAGTAGGTTGCTTAGCAACTGGCTCACAACTAGATGCATCTTACACGTAGCTCGGCAAAAAGTCAAAACTATTAAAAAGAAGAGTTCCCACAAACATTTCTCTTTGTCTGTGCACCAAATTATTGAATCACCCCTTACTTGAACTACGACAGTATACAACAGAACCTTTATAAATCCGGATACATGCCCCAGAGCATCATAGATTTATACTGTTTTTAGTGTCGGGCATATATTTATGCCACAGTGTGCATGGTGAGGTCTTATGAAATGAGAGAAGATGTATTTCTTTCATTCAGAGATGTGTTTATATTTTATTTAGACAATTCATTTCCTGTTTGAATGACAGCAGGATAAAATTGTCATCAGTATGAGGACCTATTGCAGTGGGAAGACCTCATTTGGAGCCATAAGGCCACACCTACAGGACAGTAAGGATGAGGACGAATGCAAGAGCCACTGACTGACAGCCAGTCAGCTCACGGCTCAGTGAGCACACTGGACGACTTGCTAAAAATTCTTATTTTGCAAAGGAGTGCAAATGAAACTGGACACGTCCTTAAAAGAGACTATCTACTGCATAGATATTGCTCCTGTAAATACAACAACAAAACAGCACATCTGGGCCATGTGGCTCTGTCCACACACCTGTCTTTTGATGGCGAGTCAGGTAACAAGGTGGTTGGTTGCTAAGTTGCGCCGTAACACTCAAAGTCAATCATATTTCTTGCTGTGGTAACCCTCCTCGCAATAAGTGTATTAAGATGCATCAGTTGAGGCACTTTGTGTTCTAAAAAAGGAGTGTATTCATATATGAAATTCAGCATAAAATATATACAGTATAGAGAGACAAATGTGCTAAGTTGAATAAATGTGACATTATGGTCATCTCTGCTTTTGTTTCTCTCAGTAATTTCAGTAGGTTAATCGCTCTGCTGTGTGTAAATGTGTGTATGTGTATCCTAAAAATCCAGGGTAAGATCTATCATTTGAAAGGCCAGGTCAGAGAAGACCCGCGAGTGGACTTGATGCTGTCAGTCTTTCACATTTAGCACAAACACAAATGAGACACAGCTCCCCTGTGATGCAGCTGCCGTTGTAGAAGTCCCCTCTCTACCCTGCGTTAGTGCTGCAGATGTTCATCTCTATACAAACCAAATTATTCTTACCAGACTATTCCTCATGACTCCTGGTGGCTAACAAAAGTAACTTGATTCTTCCAGATCTTTCCCCTTGTGGGAGGGGTGGAGCAAAAGTGTAGCAGAAGTTTACCAAGTTATAAAGTGGGACTTCTAGAATGGCTACATCTGCACAGTAGCAATCCCGTGTACCTAAACAATCTGATTGGATTCGCAATAAGCACCTGAAAAACAAAAAACGCCGATCCACACTGTGATTTCAGCAGCCCGTCAAAACAGGAAGGCGAGTGAAAAAGCAGCTCTGAATGCTGCCAGGCAAGACCTGAAAGTGGCACGACGTGCGTGTCGCTTTGGTGGAGACCTGCACAGTTGTAGGCTAGCTGTTCAAGTGTCACCCTGAACCCACAATCCTCCTCATGTAGTACACACGCTGCTTTACTCTTTGCATTGACAAAGGGGTACCGTTCTTTGTGTATTTCTAGGATGACGTTGTAACTTGAAAAAAAAAAAAAAGGTGTTTATTTTTTTTGAATCCAGAACATGTATTTTTGTGTCTTACTGTTGAGTACATTGCTCTTTCCTGTAACAGTCATGGTAGTCTGATGCTGTGCTTCTACATCGTGTCCTCAAACTGTCAGGCTTTTGATCCGAGTTCATGTTTTGTATGTTTTACTGTGAGCATATTTCTAGTTTGAAGTCTGTATTTGTGGAGCCTTTTGTTGGCGTTCTAAAAGTGCATGCTGAAAAGAAAAGTCATTATGTCAAATTGTAAAAAAAAAAAAGACAAAAAAATGAAGATGACATACTGTATATCACGTTCAAAACATTGTGTATAGAGTAAAGGTAAATGCTATGTGAGAGATTCACATAAACTATTTATCTTTTAACTGATGGTCTCTGTCTTTGCTTTATTTGACGTGTTTTTGCTTCCGCAGTCACTTTTGGTTCACAGAAAAATACTGATGCAAAATACAAATGTGGGTTTACCTTCAAAGTATCCCAACACCTCACACGACAGACAAACCAGCACTTTCATTTTTCACATTAAAGTCTGGAGTCGATCGCCTGCAGCTCAAACAAAATATCTGAATACAAAGTTTATTTATTTCCTTGGTTAATACATAACTTCACCTACTGACGCTATCTTCAAGCAAGAATCCCTGAACGTTCCGAATACTTTCGATTGAATTTTTCTTTTCTGTTGGAGATCATGTTGAAGTAGTTGTGACAAACCCTCAACATCTGGGCAAAAACCTTTCAATGCAAGACGATTGCACAAACACTCGCAGACTTTTTTGGTCTGACTGCAATGAATCTCAGACTGGTTTTCCCCAGTGTGACAGGAGCATAATCAGCAAAGCCTCATTTTGCTGACCTATGAACTTCAATGCAGTCCCCGGTTTGACCCGTAACCAGCTGCACCTTGTGAAAAAATTTGATGGGTGGTAGTAGCATAATTTGCATTGCAGGTGGTGTCCTGTTTGGGCCTTTGTGTTTTACTCTCTTTATTCAGTTTTGGGTTCACTCGCTGTTTAATTTCTTTGGTCTAACACTTAAAAACACTTGTTTAGGTTCAGGCATTTAGCTACTTGCTAGGGTAGCGAAAAGATCACAGTTTGGGTTCTGATACACATCTTCACTCCAGTAATCTTTCGCTGATTAATAACAACTTGTATGTGTGAACTCCATCTGCATAGTTCCATCTGCCAGCAGCTCTTAGTCGGGTTTCCTGAGTTTCGCTCATCAAATTTGAAAAGTGTCGGAGTTGTCGTCGAGATGTCAAGACATTCACCACACAAACAGAGATTCCTTCATGTGTTAAAGAAATACCTGCAATGCAATATGATCAAGGAAAGATCTTTATCTGGACAACAACTGGATGAAATATCTTCCTGTAAAGATGTTCCTCCAAAATGATTCTCTTTTATTCAAATGAAGCTCTTTGTCCACCGCCTTCCTGCAGGATTTGAAATCATTTCCTGGCTGCTTCTGCTTGAACATCTTGGGGGGGTTTTTGCTGAAGGAAAAGAAGGGAAAAGAAGACACGTGGAGCCCTTACTGAATTTTTAATTCTGCAAAAACAAGTGCAAAATTAAGTCCTGGATTTTTTTGCACAGCAATGATGCATAAGGAATGCAAACCACATGCTAGAAGATATCAAAGTATACTGGAACAAAGCTTATTTTTGGATTACAAAGGAGAAATACGCTTATATCTTTATGAAAATTATGTGTCGGTGATTATACTGATGGCTCAAGTGAAATATGTGCGATATGCTGCCTCAGGTCACACTGTCATACAGTAAAATATGCAGTACTCTGGTTAGTGGGGAGGTGATTGTTGTAGCTGCACTTCACCACTTACTCTTACAACACAGGTGTGTTTGAAGCCAAGCCTGGTGCAGCTGCGAGTGTCATTTCCAATTGAGAGTAAAAGACAAACAAAGCAGCGTCTTTGTCTGGAGGCCGGTGCTGATTTCTCCCTCAGGTTCAGGCTGAGATAATGGTGAGTCGGCCCCGTCCTCTCCCACTTCCTGTGTTCCCTGCTCATTTTCCAACTCACGTTCAGCAATCAACGGCACTCGGCACACCGTATCTCTGAGACATCCCAACTATCTTTACTCCAGTCGCTATGGAAACAGCCACAGACGTGCCAAGGAGATGTAAACAGCCAGAGCTGGGAGTGTGTTTTTCAGGACAGGAACACTCTCCATTTCCCTTCTTCTCCTCCACCCACCCACCCTGCCTCCACCATCTTCGCCTGAGGAGTGGGTTGGGGGGGGGGGGGGCTGAAAATCCAAAATACCAAATTCGTGACATGAATATTGCATCATAGACTGTTTTAAACTTCTTGGTTGCTGCTCGGTGAAGAACAAAGAAACACACACTTCCCCCAGACCAGACCAGCAGGACATTAGAGATGTCTATAAATTTGTAACAATGAGATCTTTCAACTTAGTAAAAATGTTTTCTTTTGCTAAAGTAGTCTATTTGTTTTTAATGATTAATTATTATTATGTTCTATTATTACTTTCATTTTAACTGCAGGTACGTCTTAAAGATGACCTCTAATTTCCTGCTTCTAAATTCAGATAAAACTGAAGTTCTTCTTGAACTCGGCCCCACAAATCTTAGAAACATGGTGTCTAACCAGATACTTCCTCTGGATGGCATTACCTTGGCCTCCAGTAACACTGTGAGAAATCTTGGA
>JAVDPK010002570.1:479340-495922 GCA_034780415.1 Cichlasoma orientale | reverse complement strand
TTATTATTATTATTATTATTATTATTATTATTATTATTATTATTATTATTATTATTATTATTATTATTATTATTTATGATGGCCCATTCTAAACCAAAATACAGTAAAAGAGGAAGAAAAAATGCAAGCAAAACCACAAAGTTTGACACCTTTATTTAACAAATTAGTCCAACTGGCTTTTACTCATCTTGTCAGTTTCTGTGTGAATGAACAGAAAAACAGGAGGGAGGGAGTGAAAGAGCCCGAGCAGCGACCACAGCTGTCAGGTAGAGCTGTGTGACACGGCACACTTAAACTGCATTTATGGAAAAGGACGAAGGAGCGAAAAAGCAATCACTGGGCAATTTAGCAGTCTTTTAGTCTGTTCAGTCTGTTGTTGCTGATGGGGAGCAGAAAGACACAGCGAGAGCTGCACGACTGGGTTCTTATCTGATGTGAGATAAATACACAGCTGCTATGCCTCTGCTCTCACTGCTTTTTAATCCTGATTAGAGAATGGAGAGTTAGTCTTTCTGTTTTCTGGCAGTAAAAACTGAATTAATAGACCTGATGCTCATTTACCAGGATGCCTGTGATCTGACCAGGGGCTTTATTTCCTCCTTGTTGTGCAAATCAAAATTGGGAGCTGCATTAGAAAACCCAGAGAGCAGGAGCTGAAGGACTGCAAGGAGCCTCACATTAATGTTGCTGCTACACAAACACAAACTTTAACAACAACTTGGAAACCACATCTAATTATTCTTTAGCCTGCTAACAAGTGAAAAAGGAGCTCGTGTTGTTGGGGAGCAGAAATTAGGTAAGCAAAGTTTATTTATAAACTTTGCTACAGAAGGAGTCACAAAGTTCAGTATAATAAAACAGAGTAAAATTAATAAAGTCAATGAAATGTAAATGGAAAAAAAGACTCTGCCTCCTCTAGTCTTTAATCTCGTATGAAGAACAACAAATTCTGAGCCTGTGATCAAAGACTGCGAGCAGCAGCGTGTTTAGCAGAAAGCTGGGATAAATACTCTGCAGCCTGGCCGTTTACTGCTCTGTGTGCAAGCACAAGAGTTTTACAGCAAATCCTAAAATGCACTGTGAGCCAATGTAAAGAATATAAAACAGGAATAATGTGAACTCACTAAAGTGTGTTAATAGTCTGGCCACAGCATTTTGTATAGCTTGGAGGTGTGAAAGACATGATTTATCAAAACAATGAAACAAATGCAGGAATAATAAGGGCCGAGGAGCCCGTATGTTGCCATTTAGAAACGTTCCTTAAATGAAGAAAAGAGGAAGAAAAAAATAGATTTTACATGTGAATCAGAGCTCCGCTGCGCTGACCTCTGAAGGGAGCGGCCGAAAGAACAAGGAGCTCAACAGTAATAACAGTAGTTAAAAAATCAAAGAGAAGAAAACTTAGAAATGTCAGTAATTAATAAAGCTCCTCCACCTAATACAAATGTAAGAAAAACTCTGAGTTAAAAAGAAAGATAACACTATATGAAGAAAGTTGAATAGATTTGATAATTCTGCCTGCGCTGAAGAAATTCAGAGAGAAAAGGTGTTGAAGAGCCAGGTGAGCAATAAATTCAAATACCACACAACTCGTGCTGAACTCGTCCAGTTTTGACCACAGTCATCTCGAAAGAGCTCCAACAGCTCAGAGAGCTCGTCTGGCATACAAATGTCTTTTTGAAAGCTACAGAGCGGTAGCTGCTCGGCCAGAAATCCATGGTGCATGGAAAAATGGAGTCTCCAGGACATAAAAGGACTTGTTGGCAAATAATTACTATCATTTTAGCAGAGAGTGACACCGGGGAAGGGGCAGAAGGGTCGGGGACTGAGCCTGGAGGGTGGGGTAAGCTGCCGTGATGGGCTTTCACGCTTTCAGATGGTAACCTGGGTGGGAAACACAAGGGAGCACCGACACAAGTCCAGTCCCAACAAATCTCAGGTGAAATTGCCTGACAGCAGCGCAGGAATGACGTTCCCCTAGAGCCAGTTCTCTATGAAGCAGAAGAAGCAGCATGGAAGCAACATCTCTCTTCTCCCGCTTCCTCCGGTGGGGCCGCTGAAGCAACCAGGGAAATAAATATAAATCGAGAGCCGTGTCGTGTTCAAGCAGCGGAGGAAAAACAACCCCGTTTCATTGAAACTGGAAATAAATGACAGATTTGACTGCCAGTAACGAGTGATGATCAAATGGTTAATGGACCGGTTCTTATAAAGCGCTTTTCTACTCTGCATGCGCACTCAGCATGTCTCATTCATGCATACATTCATACAAGCACTTTCTACCTAACATTTACACACAATCACACTCCGACTCAGGGTTTAGTATCATACACAAGGATACTTCGGCATGCAGACTGGAGTAGCCAGGGATCAAACCACCCCCAGCCCACAGGGGAGATCATATATTTCGAACATCGTAAAGGTGTCTCCCATAGTGTGTAACCATTGTAATATAACATTTAATACCATATTTACAGTAAATGGTTGTCACTTTGACCAATGAAAGTGATGCAGTGCCTGCTAGCTGAATATTTTGCCATCCCAGTCACATCAAACACTTTATGGCAAACATGACCAAATCATTCTTAGGCCAGATTTGACTGGCGGTTGTAGTAAAATGCACGTAGTGCTGAAGGAGAGCAGGAAAGCAGGAGACCGAGGAGAAGAAAACAGAAGAGTTTTGCAAAAACAGGCTCAGATTTTCGTTACATGTGCTGCTACAGTATATGCTCAGGCTGCTGGCTGATGCACTGAGCTCTTTTCTCTCTGCATGCATTTATGTCCTACTGTTGAATGTCCAGCACTTTACCTTGCTGCTAGCTTGCTCTGGTAAAAAAGCGATTTCACCAGTTTACAGCTTGAGTAAGCGGCGGCCGTGCTAAAGGTTATTCTTGATATATATTTCTTTTCAGACTCTAAGGAGCAAAGCTGCAGTGTACGTGACAAAGGTCTAATATGGCTGCGGTTTCCAGCATGCCTACACTGTCCTCCAGCAGTGAGGCTGTGGTCACCCGTCTCTGAACACAAGGAGAGCATTCTTAGTTCACATTTAAATGTGCCAACTTAAACTTGGGTATAATGATTACTGACAGGCAGCTATATGACTTGAAACAGCTGCAAGATTTACTTACTGTAAGTTCTTGTGTGAAAAAAACTGTGGAAAAACTTCATTTGGTGTAGTTCATCTTTGATTTCAGTGGCAGGTGCTCTTCGTCTGCTTGGCTGCCCATTTCCTGAACAGCATCCTTTTTTATTCGGTTGCCATCGCTGTACAAGATACCAAAAATGATCAGATGCTGAGAGTCTTTCCAGCAATTTCCAGAGCATGTTTTTTTTTTTTCCAGGTTGCTGACATTTGAGAAAATGTTTACTCTTGTGTTGGATGCTGCATCTGACACTCACACTTTCCGCCCAGTCATCCAATCACAGCACTGGAAAAGTTAACAGTGCTGCTCCGTCTGTGCAAAAAAAACATCCCAAAGCTACCACAATAATAACACAAAAATAATACTTGGAGGGACATATTATTGAATGTGAGTCTACTCAGTCAGGTATCTGAAAGCATATTTTTTGTAGATAGTGTGCCTGGCCTTTTTTTTAGCTGTTTTCAGTGTATACACCCTTTTTTTAAAGAGAGCACAAATATCTAGTTACTAAGAATCTAAGAACTGAACCGAAAATCAGCAGCAACAGGTGTGATATGGAGTGATAAATCAAAATTTTACATTTTTGTTTCAAACTGTTGTCAACGTGTTTGGAGAAGGTCAGGAGAGAGGCACAACAGTGAGTGTCTACAGCCATCTGTAAGATACAGCACCATCAGATTCTGAGCCGTTGTGGATCTGTAAAGCATCTGATTGCCAACGGCTTCATTCCTCAGCATGACATTGATCCCAAACACACTGGCGATACGGTAAAACTATACCTGGATAGAAAAACACCTCAGTCAGTCATGGACTGGCCTCCCCAAAGGCTTTAACCGGATATTAAAGCAGATGATCACACACTGTTTCAGTGTTGAGGCAGTGTGGGATCATCTTGGCAGAGAATGGAATAAAAGGCAGCCAACATCCAAGGAAGAGCTTTGGAATGCCCCTCATGAATCTTGGAGAACTTTTCCCGAAGACGACGGAAAGAAATGACAAGAATGCTGCCTGAGAGAGTTTCCGGCTGTGTTGAAGAATAAAAGCAGTCATACCAAATATTGACTTTCAAGGTTGTTTAAATGTACTGTATCCTTTGGAGTTCAGAGCCTGTAACTAGCTGCACTGCTGTGCGTTTGTCTTTTATGCATAATGCATGAAGAAACTGCAGATTTCAGTTTGTTCAGGCACTAATGCGCCTTTCTGGCCGCTGCTTCTGCCGAAGGTGTTGAGTTGTCGCCCGCTCGCATCTTTCAAATATCAGTCAGCTAACGAAGGTAATCACTTAATCCCCCGAGTCTTCTTGTTAGAGCTTAGCAGAGCTACAGCCATGTGTTTCGGTTACAGATAGACTGAAGGGCAGTGAAGGGCATGATTCCTCAAGGAAAATGAAGTCAGTGTTGAACTGTACAGAGACCTGAGCACATACACATTAAGAGGTTGAGCTTTTGTGGCCACGGAGTTAATCAACCAGGCCACCCAATTAAGCAGCCCCCGCAGGCTCGGTATCGATCCAGAACGACCATCAGTGACACTCAGATAGGTCATCTATATATTGATGACCAGATTGGTCAAGACTTTATTTAAATGTGTAATGTGTGCATGTGTTAGTGGTTTTCTGTATCCTTTGCTCAGAGTCATGGAAACGGATGAGTTCAGCATTCAAGCGTCACATTTGTTGTTTTCAAAGTCAAAACATTCAGGAGCTCGTAAATACTCACGCAGCTAATGTGTCCATGTGGATGCTGTTTTACAAAAAGACAAATTTGATTTCCATTCCTCACCATTGGTTTTATTCTTTGTTTTATTGTCTGAATTAAGACCAGCTTGCCCTCTAACGGGCAGATCAGGCAAGGTAATTACTCCCATTAGCCCCTTTTCACCTGCTTAGACGGTCAGGATTCATTAAGGTTATCAGTTTATTAATCCGCATGTAATTAAGCACCGGGGACCTCAAAGGTCCTACTGAACAAAAGGAAGATCACCTGTCCAGTTATCAGCCAGTGAGCATGGCCCCATATTCAGACAGGGTCACACCCTCACTGAGATTAGCCTTGAGCTAAAAGAAAACTCTCTTTTTGCGTAAGCAAAGTTAATTAAAATGCCTCCAAAGTTTCATGGTCATTCGCTGTTACTTAAGAGAAAAATTCTTATGTTCTGCTCGTCAAGGACTGATTCAGACTATTGATGCGGCCTATACAGCTCTGCTAGAGTACTGTACATATTGTTTTTACAGTAACATCTTGCTTTTATCTGCAGTACATCCTTCTTCTTCTTTTGGCTGCTCCCTTTAGGGGTCGTCACAGTGACTCATCTTCCTCTCCCTCACCCTATCCCTCGCATCCTCTGTCACACCCACCCTCTGCATGTCCTCCTTCATTGCATCCATGAATCCTCTCTGT
Organism: Cichlasoma orientale; assembly: GCA_034780415.1. Taxonomy (NCBI): domain Eukaryota; kingdom Metazoa; phylum Chordata; class Actinopteri; order Cichliformes; family Cichlidae; genus Cichlasoma; species Cichlasoma orientale. The sequence continues at coordinate 490,377 of JAVDPK010002570.1, read as the reverse complement.
GGTCTTCGTCTTTTCCTCTTTTGTTGAAGTTCCGTCTTCAACATCCTTTGTCCAGTATATCCACTATCTCTCATCTGCACATGTTCAAACCATCGCAGCCTTGCCTCTTTAACTTTGTCTGCAAACCATCCAGTCATCAATTTGTGCCCAGAGGCTCAAAGGCACTTGGGTTATGTAGGAGGACAATGATCCGAAACATAGCAGCAAGTCCACCTCTAAATGGGTCAAAAAAAAAAGAAGAAGAAGAAGAAGAAATTAAGGTTTTGGAGCAGCCTAGTAAAGTCCAGACTCAAATCCAATTGACATGCTTTGGCATGACCTTCAGCAGGCCATTCATGGTTGAAAAGCCTCCAATGTGGCTGAATTAAAACAATTCTGCAAAGAAGAGCGGGACAAAATTCCTCCACAGTGACGTGAAAGACTCACTGCCAGTTATATATGCAAAAGAATAACAAAAGTCAGGAAGTGGGCAAATACTTTCTCACAGCACTGTATGCGCGCCTCAAACTGAAGCCAGGTCTTAACACCTGCAGTGTTACACGTCTCATGGTTGTCAGCTGCTGGTAATCTGGTTAATGCTTTTGCAGCTTCAAAGCTCTTACTGGATTTGTCATGAGGTTCTGTGGGGAGTTTGTGGCACCCTCTGCTCTCAGAACATGCAGGCAGCAGACTTTTGAAAGAAACACGTCAGCCCCCTCTTACAATAAAGTGTTAATAGTGAGAGATAAAACGCACCATTGCTCTATTCAATGCACCTTCAGATTTTGCTTCTTCTCTCTGAGCTGCTGTAGTGTGATCAGTACCTTTGTTCTTCTGATTGTGCTGAGTTCATTTTGAGGAATTCACAGACAGGAATGCACCTTTCCAACTTTTTTCTAATATAAATTCATTGGCTTAGGGGATTTGCAGATACTGGGTACCTTGGTCCCCACGTCAAAATAATAAATGACAATCAAACCGATGTAATTAATATGAAAAATTAAAGAAATATGTATTTATACTATTTGCCTAATTCAGAGTTCTTATGGCAAATTCCACACAAATATGAATTCAAGTTTAAAGTCCAATCCAGCTGTGATCTGTTGCTACAATATGAACGATGGTCTGGGACGGGCTGCGCCACGGTGCAAAGTCAAAGCTAAACATCAGGGACAGCAGGTGTAATGAGAGCACTTATACATGGGTGGAGCAGGCTATCTGCAGTATTAGATACATAAATGTAAAATCTTTGGTCTACTTCCTCTCCTTGCTTGTGGCTGCAGGACCTGCTTAAATTGCCATGAAGTGATTGTTTGTGTTATCAGCTGAAGTGGGCCGATGGTGGACCCGAGGCGCTGCAGGCCTCTTTGTTTTATTACCATCATTTGATTACCAGTGTCTGAGTGCTGAGTATCTCTGGCATTGTGCTCACATCTGAAAGCATCAGTCTGGGTGTGAGTGGGATGAAAGTGGTAGGAATGTGACTCGGGAATATCTGAGGCACGTATAACATCATACTGGTGCTCGAGTGACAGCTCCTATGCTCAGTCTTTAAGCAGCAAAGAGAAAAACTATGTGGTTTTGCCTTCATCCTGAGAGGGTTTGAGAAGGCTACTTGAGTGCAGAGGTCATAAACTTTACAAGAGGGGAATGTTATCGCTCCAACATTTAAGTGGATGTCAGGTACTGAAAGGATTCACTTGAGGTGGTTTGGGCTTGTGATGAAACCTCCTCCATGGTACCCCTTGAGAGGTTTTTCCAGGCAGGTCCTTCAGACCAAGAACACCAGAGGGATCACACCGCCCATCTACAAAACTCCATGGGATTCTTCAACAGGAACTGGTGGATGTGGATGGCAAGAAAGGTGCCACATTTCTTAGTCTGCATTTTTTTTAAATTAAGGGTAGTCTTCTTATTTATATGAATGCAGCAGGAGTGCCACATAAAAGAAAACTGCCTGGCCAGTCAAATAGATACATATTTATGGCGTTTCATGAAGGGGCATGCAGAGGGGGAGAATAAAAGCACAAATCTAGCGGCCTGAGGCACTTTCTAACCCTAACACTAATCCATCAAATACACTGATTTTAATTCATGTATGTTTTAATATATTTGCCTTCCCAAATGTGCCTCCATCGTATAAGCTTTATCAAGAAATGCCAAAATGAAGGATAAAGTATTGTTTTACAAAACATATATACATATATGCACTCTTTACAAATAAGAAGGGAAACGGTGTAAATTACATTGTTAGGTTCACTCTGTTTCTCTGCATGTTTCATTGTGTTTTTGCGATGATGTTCATTCATTCGGCCCATAAACTTAATGTTAATTTATTAATTGTTCTGAAAGACATTTTTTCTAACATTAATTTCAACTTTGTACCTGGCAAATTGAAAAACTTGGGAAGTTTATCAGGTCAGTTACTTTTTGTACAGGAACTGTACAAATCCAAATACAGAGGTGTTTGCAGAAAGGTGCAGGGAAGGAGAGACAGAGGGAACTGAACAAAACTAATCACCTCTGACAGAATGTGTCCAGTTGATCCTTATTCTTGACCGCAATTTCACCTTATTAAGAATATTCCCAACAAAATGATCTTGTACTAGATTTGACTCCTCTGTGTTTTTGCCTGTAACAGCAGTGAGTCAATTCACCAGTTAACTTCAGGGTTGACGGGCCTCATTTGCACAAAGAAATCCTGAATGTATTCTGTCAGCTCTGACTTAACCTTTGATGCAACAATCTTCTAAAGGGTCGGGACCTTTTCAGATGTGTTTCTGTCTAGTTGGGACTGAAGGTAAAGGGGCTCACATCATTAATCTAAATGCATTTTCTCAGGCAAGTTTAGCATTTTAGCTGAACTTGAATTATGGTGGAGGCATTTCCAGGATTTGAGTCTTCTGATTTACCGGGAAACTGAGTGGACCAGTTGGCGTGAGGCCTAGCTGGCACTTTTTAGGTAGAATTTGTTATAGCATCAGTCACTCGAACTCCAGTTAAAAGCATGTATGCCTAATTTTTGCGGCTTTAACGTTTCTGATAAATAGGATTAAATCATCCTCTGTGGGTTGAGAAAATTCCCCTCCTTAATCTAATGAACTCCTAGAAAAAGAATCATGGTATCACAAAGCTTTTAAACAAGGCTGGTTTTCTTGCTTCCCTAAAAGTTTTCCTGCCCCGCAGGACAGAAGTCATGCTAATATCTGCTTAACATGGATATTAATGAAGTGAGCATTAGCAAATAAAATTAAAATCTGTCTGCATATAGGATCAGGTGTTTAACTGGGGGACACCACACACTTATACAGAAGCAACTCAATCTCAAGGCTATGTTTTATGACCACCCTAAAACTTAGCCCACTCTATCGTCCTCGAGGATCATCATTTATATAATATTTATGTTGTATTCAGAAATTACAAGAACGCTGCCTAAGAGCGTTCAGGCTGTGTTGAAGAATAAAGGTGAAAGTATTGACATTCAAGCTTGTTTTTACCTTATTTACTGTATTTCCACTTATGTTTGCACTTGATTCAATAAATTGCTGCACCTTTTTCGTATTTTCTTAACAAAATATGAAAAGAATTCTGTACAGTACAGTACCATTAACAAGAGATGTCTACATAAAGAATATGAAATGAGGCATTTTTGGAGAATCCTATTTCGTTGAAGCAGTTTGAACCTTTTTCTTTCTTTCTTTCTTTCTTTTTCGTGCTATCGCACAGTTTCATTGACCCTGACACTCAGTATTACAACATTGCTTCTGTAATTTGCAGGAATTTGTTTAGGTCCTTCCAAAACATTTATACACTTTATTATACAAACGAGTTCAGGGTCTGATTGTATATGCCAGTAAAATAATAGAATGTGTATCTGTGACAGCGGCCCGCCCACTAAATGTGTTTTTCCAGCTGACAAATGTTATGCATGGTGGATGGTTTGCTATTTCAAAATTAGAGTAGTCTGTTCATTGTCAACAGGCGAGACCAGGGTTGGGAAATATGATAAAATTAATAATTAAATGATCAGGGCGCACATGCAATGATCAGTTTGGTTCACAAACATGTTTTATCAATTATAGGGTTCCCTTTCTTGCCAACTGCACCTCTTTCTTTTTTTTTTTTGTTTGTTTTTTTATTATTCATCTGGGCATTTGTACAGGTGCAGGGCTGCGATGCGGGCAATTTATTGTTGCAGACAATTAATGTAAAGCTATCTGCCCCTACGACTCTAACTGTTAATTGTTTTGTGGCTCAGACAGAACACAGTGCAGCTGCATATGCTCAGTGCTTCACACAGAAGCAGAGAGAAGAGGGAGACACTGGGGAATTTTTTTTTTAATTTCTCAATTTCAACGGGAAGACATATATACCAGACAGCGGGCGGACACCGGATCACATTTAACCATGTTGACAAGTGTAGACTCGATTTGGCAAGCTGTCTTATGCTCAGACAGACCTGTCCTGGAATGGCATGATCTTCCAAGTCTGTTGCATTGTATGACCGTCTGACTGGGACTGATGTGTCATCTGATGTGTGCAGTAATATAATGTTGACAACATCTTTCTTCAGCAGCACAAATAGCTGATTTGACAATGCTGTGCCAGTTTGATGTCTGCATTGCTTGGACCTCCCTGCTATAACTGTGCCTGCCATCTCGGGATATTGTGCTTCAGTGCTACAGCTGTACATTTTTTTTTTTTTTTTTTTTGGAATGATGACAGTTTCATTGCATTTGATGACTTTGATATTTGTCTGGATTTTTACATCTGTGAAACCACAGTCACTGATATAAAGCCCCAATTGTTTGCTTGCAGACTGTATCATCTCAGGCTTCAGGCCTGATGGGTTTGTGCTGCTGAATGCACAACCAAGGTTGCCTGTCATGGTGGTAATCCCCAAACCGGATGGTGGTTACCAGAGGTGAAGGGAGCCATCAAGCTGAAGAAGGAGTCCTATCGGGCTTGGTTGACCTGTGGAACGCGGCTCAGGCGGTGGCCGAAGCAAAAATTCGGGTGTGGGAGGAGTTCGGTGAGGTCACGGAAAAAGACTTTCGGATGGCCTTGAAGCAATTCTGGCAAAACGTCAGGCGATTCAGGAGGGGAAAGTGATGCTCTACTCACACGGTTTATAGTGCGAGTGGGGCGCTGCTGACTTCAACAGAGGCTATAGTCGGGCGGTGGAAGGAATACTTCAAAGACCTCCTTAATCCCACTGACACACCTTCTGTAGTGGAAGGAGAGTCTGGGGACGAGGGGGACGACTTGCCCATCACTGGGGGTGAGGTCACTGAGGCAGTTAAACAACTCTTTGGTGGCAGGGCCCCTGGGATGGTTGAGATTCGCCCCAAGTTCCAGAAGGCTCTGGATGTTGTAGGACTGTCTTGGTTGACACGACTCTGCAACATTGTGTGGCGATCTGGGCCGGTGTCACTGAACTGGCAGATTGGGGTGGTGGTCCGCATCTTTAAGAAGGGGGGCCGGAGGGGGTGCTCCAACAATCAGGGGTCACACTCCTCAGCCTCCATGGTAAGGTCTATGCCAGGATCCTGGAAAGAAGGGTCCATCCGTTTTTTGAACCTCAGATTCAAGAGGAACAATGCGGTTTTCGTCCTGGTCGCGGAACGCTAGACCAGCTGTTTATCCTCTCATGTTTTGTGGACTTGGAGAAGGGATTCGGGGTATCCTGTGGGGGTGCTGTGGGAGTATGGGGTGTCTGGCCCATTGTTGCGGGCCATTCAGTCCCTGTACAACCGCAGTGAGAGCTTGGTCTGTATAATAAGTCAGACTCGTTTCCTGTGGTAAATGGATTGGTTCTTATTTAGTTTCTGCTCTACTTTGAGCGCTCAACGCGCCTTATACAACATGCCCCATTCACACATATGCATACAAGCACTTCTTTCTGCGCTTAAGTGCTTTCTATCTAACATTCACACACATTCATACTCCGAACGTTGCATCATAGAGCAACGCCGTCGGTGTGGGTGTTAGACTTCATCAGGGCTGCCCTTTGTCACTGATTTCTAGGTGTAACTAAGTGGCGGAAGGCTTCAGTCTTGGTGGCCTCAGAAGCTCATCCCTGCTTTTTGCGGATGATGCAGTCCTGTTGGCTTCATCAGGTGGTGGCCTCCAGCTCCCAGTGGAACACTTCGCAGACAAGTGTGAAGCGGCTGGCATGAGAATTAGCACCTCTAAATCTGAGGCGATGGTCCTTAAAGGATGGGAGCCCATTCCACTCAGGGACGAGTTGCTTCCCCAGATGGAGGAGCTTAAGTATCTCGGGGTCTTGTTCACAAGTGACGGGAGAAGAGAGCAGGAGATTGACAGACGGATCGGGGCTGCGTCTGCAGTGATGCGGATGAGCTGGAGGAGGTGGCTACGGAGACGGAGGTCTGGGCTTCTCTGCTTAGGCTGCTGTCCCCACGACCCGGCCCCGGATAAGCAGAAGAAAATGGATGCATGGATAGATGATTGGTACATGGGAATGCAAATGTAAATGTATTAGATCTAAGAATACAGAAATTAGGCCATCTCTGCCCTTTCCTGTACACGGTATCAGTGTGAGCTATCTAGTCCAGATTATCATCAAGCTGAGTATTATTTTAGACTGCATTAGAAAGAGACCCTGCTATTAGAACCCAGTCTTTTTGAATTGTGACATGGATTTTGGAGCACTGAATACGTTGAAGTCTATTCATTTGCTGCTTTATTATTTTTGTCTCCTCGGGTTTTTGAAAAATACAACCAAATTGGAAAAACAAATTTTAAGATAAGTGCGTCCCGATAGCATTGAAACCTAAAACCTAAGGTGCACAGTGCAAAATGATACCATGGCAGCTTCTGCATTCACTCCACATTTCCAAAGTGTCAGGAGTTGCTTGGCAACAGGCACAGAGGTGAATTTCAGTGCTAAAATGGTGGCATCTCAAAAGCAGAAAAGCAACCGCTTTGTGTGCAATAATGACTATGCTCCAAAGGATCTTAAAAAAAAAGGAAAAAAGATAATCACAGACATACAAAGTAGCTGCCAACCGCAGAGGCTATGTCACTTGAAATGCTTCAAAGGTTGCTCCAGCTTTTAAGAGCCAATGAAAAATGAATGAGGAGGTTTAATTGGTTTTTATTCATATTATTTTTATTTCATACACCAGAAACAGCTTTTAGCTGGAGTGCAAACTTCTCTCTGGAAGTTGCTTCAGATGTGCACTGAATTTATGAGAACAGTTTGAAAGATTTAAAAATATGTACCAACTAAAGTTTTAGAATCATACATTTATACCAGTGTGTGTAGTTTTTACTGAAAAGCAAGCGGAATCAACCAACCTGGCAGACCTGATGAGCGATTTAACACGACACAACATACAGACCGTTCATTGCTGTAGTGAAATCTTCCTCATGCATCTTGCTGCTCTTTGTCTGGATATCTTCACGGCTCTGTACGCTTTCCTGGCTGAAGCAGTGCTGAACTGAAAAGCACAGTACAGAGAGTAAATATCTAAAACAAACAAAAGCAAATGTACTCCCCATTAGCTTGTAGAACCACCTTTACCAGCAATAACTGTAAGAGTCTCTCAGTCCCACACATGATTCTGGAGGTATTTTCACCCTCTCGTCATTACAACATTGCTTCTGTAATTTGCAGGCATTTGTTTAGCTCCTTCCAAAACTTTTATACTTTATTATACAAACGAGTTGGTGCCCAGTTCCTGTGGCTGCTCTTTCTCAGCCCAAATCGTCGCCCCTCCACCATCGTGCTTGACTGTTAATATGAGGCGGTTGTGCTGATATGCACGCATTGTTTGTTCAGATGCAATTTTGCAAAGCTAAGCTGTGCTGTCACGTTCTTTATAGAGAGGAGAAGATTTAACATGCTAGCTGAGGTCTTTTTTTCCACTTTATCTGAACATTGGGTGAATTTGTTGGAACAGCAGTAACTGTGTACTTACTTATTTTTCACACTTTACACTATGAACGCACATTTCAAGCAAAATTTCAGAATGTTCAGAATGTTCAGTATTCTCCAGAAAACTTTCAGCTCCATGAAATGACGTGAGCAACACATGAAGCTGTGATAGTTCTGAAGAACAGACAGAAAAATACATGCAGCTTAAATTCTTTGTATAATTTCCTTGCAGGCATTTTTCATCCTTTCCGGGAGAGCACGGTTGTGTGTTGAAGAAATGCGTTAGTTTCTACAAAGCCAGATTCAGCGTAGACATGCATCATGTGTTTGAACATATCTGGAATTCTAGAGCATTAAAAGACACTTTCCTCCACTTTTCATTATCCTTTTCTGTATTTTCCCCACACTGTCCATTTTCTCTCCCACTGTTTGGCCACATGCATAAAGCCCTCTGACTGAATGTCATGTTGATACATACATGTGATCAGTCGCGTATGATGACAGAGATCATACCACTAAGATGAGGCTTGCAGCAGGCTGATAATCTACAGGCTGGAGGGACTGTGGATTTTTTAAAATAGCTGTACACCAGTGTCATGCATTAATGCATCAAAAATTTTCTCTCAACTGTAAACAGAGCAAAAAGTGTTTGCAGCTGAACAACATGTTAAACAATTGTGAACAGACGCTATGACTGACTGTAAACACATCCTGCCAGCACGGCTACTGTTGGTTGTGGCTCAGTCAAAGCAGCTAGCAGTGGTGTTTCTGAAGACGGTCTCTTTGAATGTGTGAAGGAATTTTATGAACAATGAATCAGAACAGATCCTGCAAATTTCAGTCACTGTGCTACATTTGCAACAAATTTGAAACACAGTGTGTTTAGTCAGAGTGGGAATCTTGGGAAACATCTGCTTGACGATGACAAGAAATCGTTACCAAAAGGTAATACAGCAGCCCCAAAGTTCCACACTTGTTCCATGCTTACCTATTCTTATTTTTCCTGGTTTGGGAATGTGATCTGTCTATGATTCTATGGTTGTATATAGTAATTCATTTAGTTTGGAACATGATAAAGAATGAGGGCTGCCTGAACAGCACATTATGGCTAAAACTGTAGCATCATTGTGCCCAACAATGATATAATCATTATTAATAAATTGCTATAAATAATTCTGTTTAATTTAAGGAGAAATACAGAACAACATAAGCAGGACAAGTTTCTTTCCCCTCTCCGTTACTTTCAGCCTCAACAACCCCAACTATGTGTTGGGCTGGCAGCAGTGGGCTCCTGGTGTGGTGGGTGTTCTTCTGTGCCCAACACGAAATCTGCCCACATTTCCTACATCTTCATTTTGACTCCTGCCCAAGGACAGATCTCATCAGTTATGATGTAAAACTTATGAAGATGAGTTTTGGTTATAAATTGACCTGATTTGTCTGAAATCACGAGACTTAATCTGAGGGTATGTGACTCAGGTCCACAGTGCTCTATTTTAAAGCACGGAGGATTGTGAAAGGCTACGGCCTTCAGTTCTGCAGAACGAATGAATTTATCTGCTGTTTATTTTTGTTGCTGTTTTTAACTTTCAGTGCTGGTAAAATGATGGATCAAGTCTTTGAAACTGCCCAAGTCTGAATAAGTGGGAAAACATTGTATCCAGTTTTCTTTGAATTCTGGAATTTTTTTCAAGGCATTTGGATGCGTTTGTCTTGACAGAATTAAAATACGAAAACCTTCAAATGCAAGGTTTCTGAATTCTTTCAATTCAAATTAACAATGTAACAGAATGAAATGATACTTCAAAGCATATGTAGCCACACTGAACTTACTGTATACCTTTAATAAAATAAAATAAAAGTTTTTAACTTGCATCCATGGAGACAGTGCAATATTGAATTTGAGTTGTTAACCTTTAGTTAGAGGTGCCAAGATTTTCTCTCACAACACAAAGACCCGTCCTTGGAGCTTTGAGCGAAACTTCAGTCATAGAAATTGCTGTCTTTTCATCTCCTCTCCGCTGAGCCACTGAATGGACGTCCTTCCAGTCTTCCTCCCTCCAAACTCATAAAGTATTTTGAAGTCAGCACATTTAATAGAGGATGTAGAGATTGAGATAAGACAAAGTACAAATGTCTGTCCTCATGCTATGCTGGAAATGATAAATTAGACATTCAAACATTTGACCTGACCTGCTCAGACAGATAAAGGACAGTGTCATTTCTCATAACGTGTCGCTGAAAAGAAAGAAATCTCATTTATCGTCTTGTCTGACAGATTTTTTTTGATTTCATACTTGTGTCATTTCATGAAAGACATTGCAAAATGTTCATTATTCCAGTGTTTTAGCACAATTATACTGATGAAGCATAAAAATACAACAATGATTAACCACATCAATCTCACGAGTGTCTCTCGGATCTGAATTTTCCTTGAGGGAGATTTGCGGTTGAAGCCTATGGGTGAGTGTGTAACCTTTCTCTATTCTGCCAACCTGATGGGAGTCATTACTGGGGATTGACATATGGGTAAGCTATGCTTCAGGAGGAAGCCATCTGGCATAATGTTTGCTGGCAAGCCTTCACATTTACAGTACACAAGACAGACTTTTTATATCCAGGAAAATGCTGCATATGGGTTGACTTTTATCACCGCTCACAGCTTTGCACCACACGTAGCTAGTTTTGCATGTAGATGTAAATGCAGCACATTTAGTATCAGGTTTCAGAAAGAACTTTAGCTCAGAAAGAATCTGTAATTTTCCTCTAATACAGTGTGAATTTAATCACTGCATAGCACTGGGTTTGAATTAGATGTAAGCTAGGAACCTATCAGCTAGTGTTCTGACTTAGTCTCTGGAAGCAACAGCTGGCTTCTCAGGGCTTCTTGTGTAGCCAGAATACGTGGATAGAGGTTAATGTCCAGTTCAAGACTTCTCAAGACTTTATGAATGCAGATAAATATAAAAAAAATAAAGTTAGATAGCAAATGCAGTCTTTTGCTCCTCAGGTGGCCTGCTTATTTGCATGCAATCAAAGCCTGCTTAATATGATCAAAAGAACTGATTGCAAGCTACTATTCAATTCAATTTTATTTATATAGCGCCAAATCACAACAAACAGTCGCCTCAAGGCGCTTTATATTGTAGGTAAAG
>JAVDPK010002570.1:421714-442938 GCA_034780415.1 Cichlasoma orientale | reverse complement strand
CGAAACACTTAAGTGTGACAAACATGCAAAAAAACAGGAAATGAGGAAGGGGGCAAACACTTTTTCACACCACTGTAAGTCTGCATCTTCCATGCAAACTATGGGTGACCACAGCAAGCTGCTACTGACCAAAGTAATAACAAGGAGTGTTTGGTACAGCACCCTCTCTGTGACTAACTTCACCTAGCAGCAACCAACAACCTCCAGCAACCACTCACCAGCTGGTGGAGAAATATACATTTTTCCCTAGAGGTTGCCAGGGGGTTGTCGACGAGTCTCTGGGCCTGTGTGACCGCTTTAGCATAGCCATAACTTTATCTGAAAATCTTTAGTTTTTTATTCATAAAGTTATTATTTTTGTGTAAGTGAACACGGAGCTCCAGCTGGAACAGAACTGCTGACCCTGGCTGTGTTAAATGTCCAGCTCTTCCCCTGAGCAGCACCTACCCAAAACCACCAGCTCATATTTCCTTTTGTTAAACAAATCAAGAGAGATATTTTCTGTCTATAAAATTGTATTTTAGGTGGTCCTGTGACACAGCAGAAGTGCTGAACCACTGCATGTCTGAATATTCAGAGTGAGCCTTTGATCAGAGTCGTAAATGTCATTCATGTTTGAAGCTTTGTAATAAAACAGTCATAAATAGCACTGGTGTAGTTGGCTACTTAACCACAACTAAAAAAGGGCCACCTACGTCAAACCATGAGGAACATCACTGAAAGGGAATGCTTCAGAAGATGCTAGTTATAGTTCATCAAGGGCTGCATGAAAGGAAATCAGTGGCATTGGAGTTGCATCTAGACAGAGGGGCTTTGTACCCACTCAAAACTATATTCTCAGGTAGCATGAGTATAATTAAAAATGATTCTTTTTTACTTTTTTGCTGGTTGCTGCTAATACAAACACACACTTGTTCACTGTGGCCAGATCAATCAATATAAAAAAATTCACTTAAAAACAAGCTTTAAAAAAAAGGATTAAATAAGCTTTAAAATACTACTGATTAGTAACTAAAGGTTAGAAGATCAGTAATGAGTGTCTGCTATTTCGCAGAGATGTTGCATGAAATAAAAAACAATTTTTTTAAACCTGCATGAATTGTTGCGGAGCAGTGCTAACAGGATGACCCTATAAAGTTGGTATTACATATTTTTTAGCAAACAGCTGCTTATTTGTATAATCTAAAGACAGCTTTAGCACAGTGGAAGTTGTGAGGTCCAGTAGTGAATGGTCTGGTATTTATACAGCACTTTTCTACTCTGAGCACTCAGAGGGCTTTTTCCTACAACCCTCATTCACCCATCACACATTCATACAAGTGCTTTTTCTATGCCTAAGCACCGTGTCCAACATTCGTGCACACACTCATACTTCAATGGATGCATTGAGGGCAACTCGGGGTTCAGTATCTTGCCCTTGAGGATACTTTGACATGCAGACTGAAGTAGCCAGGGATTGAACCACCAACCTTCCGATTGGTAGACAGCATGCTCGGCCTCCTGAGCTGCAGTTGCAGCTGTTTGGTTTTTTTTGGTCTTTAAAACCCAGAAAAATATCTGCCTTGTTAGTTGCTGGATGCTCACTGTTCATGAGCTAACCACTAAACTGGGATTAGCTGATGATGCACAGAGTCAGCAGTCTCCACTTTTTTCTGAAAACCTGACCATTGAATCTGGAAACCCGACTAATTGTTCTTCCATCAAGACTGAAACTTCCCTCCACATTATACATGAATGAGTCCTTGGATCCAGACGGATTAGACTGGATCCAGGATTAGTTTGTGATATTTACTTAAATAACACTGGGACAATGTCTCCCATTCTTTCTTATATCAATTTCATATATTTGTGACATTATGATAAATCTGTCCTTAAAATTCTGAAAAACCTGCCAGTAAATAAACAGAAAAACTAAACTAACATAAGCACTTTGGCATAATTAATGAAAGCTGTAAAGTACCAAAAGACACCAAAATGCTTCCTAGATTTAAATGGAACTGCAGAATCTGGTTGGAGCGGGTCGATACTGATGGACAAAGCTGCATAGGCACCCTTAGTGTTTGTGTGTACTTGTCTTTCTTCTGTGATTGGAGGTCTGTGACAGCCCCTATAGAAGTGTGCCGAAACATTTTGAAAGTCTCCTGATTCTAGTTTAAGTTTTATATCTGCACTGTGGCATCCCCACAGGGTCAAGTCAGGAAATGCATTCATGTCTTACGCGTTTCAAAACTGTGCTATCACAGCTGCACGTGCCAAATTCAAAGCACTTTGTGGAGAATTCTTTTGACTCTTAATAAAAATACCAGCTATCGGGGAAATCTTTATTTTTTCGACAAACTGTTGATTATTTCCCCTCGTGTGATGAGGATGTTATTGTCAAAAGAGAAGTTAGCGGGTTTTGTGCTTATTATTTACCTTTTTCTCTGATATCTGGCCACAGTGATCAATTTCAGGCTTAGTTTTACTAAACTGTCACATCATTTGGTCTTCTGCATCACTGCAATGCAAAGTAAGTACCTCTTAAAAGTAGCAGTCCATTTGTTCTATCTGTACAATCAGGACCAACACTAAATACAGTAATATGTGTGATTTTATCTCCAGACAGACAGGCGGATGTCCCGGAGGGTCACTTGGTTTAAACAGGGCTACAGACTGGAATTTCAACCTAAAATTTACATTGAAATTTGCAGGTGTACTGTAGGTCTCAATGGAAAGATACAATTCAAAGGGCTGAAATCGAATTACAGGCATAAAATCAAAAACTCCCCTAAAACAGATGTGAGTGGGGCCCTGAGAAATCTGCATTAGTCAAAATCCACCTTTGATTTCCTTTGGTTTAAAACATCACAGTATGGCTCGTGACTGATATTACAGTATCATACAGGTGTATGGGCTACTGCTGCACAGACTTTTGGACCTGAAATGTACTTTTTTTTTTTTTAAGTTCCTCTTTTTTGCTAAAATGTGCTGTAGGAGTCAAAGTGAACTAGAGTTCTGCATCTCAACCTTGTCGGCCCAGTTCTGTTTTTTTTTTTTTTTTGGAACATCTCTTTCTGTCTGTGGTATATTGTATATATTGACCTGGTGAGCTAACTGTCGGTACTGAACTAGGTCTGGGTTTCATGCAGTACCCCTTAGGTTTCACAGGAGGAGCTTTTCACACACACACACACACACACACACACACACACACACACCCTCCACAAGAAGGACTAATGGAAAACAGGATGAGTTTGTATGGACCGTGTACAGAATGTTTCTCAGTAACAAAAGAGGAACATGGAAGAGTCTTTTTACTGAAGCCATTCCCACAGCTGGCATACTTTAGGGAGGTGTCTCTTTTCTCCTCCCAGTTGCGTCACCTTTGCTTCCGTGAAAGTGATGAGTCACTGCCTCTTCCTGATATTCCTTTGGTGATGTTATCCAGTTTACCTTTACTGCAGTTCTTCTTGCAGAAGCTCTGAGAGCACATTTTTCAGTGAGAGAAAGACGCAGCGAAAATTGCAGCCTCTGTCTGCTGGACTGAAATTTTCCACCGGTGGAACAGCACGGACGATGGCAGAGCTGTCGTGTAATTGTGGTGGTGGCGTTCCTGCCTTTCCATCAGCTTCTCCGAGATTAGCTCTGATGGGTCAGCAGGAGTGCGCCGATAAACATAGATTGCGTTTTAGGTCTGCTTGAGTGATTAGAGGAAGTCTTTGAGCAGTTTGATTTTCTGATTTGCAGCATACCAGATGGTGAGCCGTTCATTCATGACACAGCTGGATGATTGTAGATGGATCTCGAGGAGAAATTGCTCAAAGACGTGCTAATATTCAGCACTCAACATTTAATTTGCTAGAGTGACAGCGCTGACATCATGCGGCGCTTCTACCCCACCCCTGTCCTAGGATACAAGTCTTTCAACCTCGGTTCTGTTTGATCCAGTGGAAATAAGAAACAGCGCGTTGTATCCAGGCAACAAGTTTGTTGCCAGGTGACAGATACAGAGGTCCTGAGACCAGAGACTGCATGTAATAATTCCACATGAATAAGACAGAACATCAGTCACCTCCTGCAACTCACACATTTCTTTGAAAATTATCCTTTGATCAGCTTCACCATTAAAGCAAACAATACAGCCACATCTGCCGGGCTGCACGCGAGCACATGAAGTGACAGGAAAAGTCAATGGCAGGAAGCTGATCTCTGCACCTTCCGTGAACCCTAATCTGCTCGCCTAATTGCCACATGGGATCATGATGTACACAGTGACAGCTTATCAGAGAGGATATGTCTGGCAGCAAATATGAAAAAAAGCCATAAGTGGTGGGATTATCAAACGTGTTTCTGCCAGCACACTGGGCCTTTCATGTGGCAGCCTTGAGCGGAGATAATGATCATTTCCAAGAGCTTCAGCTGACAAATCCACCACCACCATTAAAGGCCTTCATTCTCGCCCAGAGCTGTGTGGGGACACTGTATACTTTTACTTTGATTTAGATGCAGCTGCTTTAGCGGGGGGCAGTTGTTTACCGAGGTGTTTGGCTCAAGCAAAAACTCAAAAAGCAAATACTGGATGGTAAACTGCATGCTAGCTCACTGCTCCTGTCGTAGATGGAACAGCTGCTCTAATAAGTATCCATATTCTGTACACACATCGTGAACCATGTAGTGGCAAAGCACTAGGGAATTACCCAAAGGAATTACCCAAAGTTGAGAAACATGGCTTTAAATGAATGAATGCTAACATGTCTGCACGTGCTAACAAAGCAGGACTGCACTGTGGGAAAAAAAGCTACCCAAGCCTACCTGGCCCTATGTGAGAAAGTAGTTACTTTTTCACATAGGGCACATTTAAATACTGCATTGTGCATTTACACGGGTCATCTTCATCCAATATTAAAATTAGTTTGAGGATTGGAAACATGGAAGTATGACAAATATGCAAAAAACTAATAAATCAGGAAGGAGGCAAATACTTTTTCATGGCACTGTACTGAAATAACTGAATTTTTTTTTAAAAATGATGAAGACTTTAAGCAAACTCTGCAGAGCTGTCATTCTTCACCTCTCACTTAGAAAGGTTTCCTGATCAAGACACTACTCGTGGAGGTAAGAACTGTACCAATAGAAAACAATAGTAGGAATAGAAATTTTGATCAGTGCAGATGTTTTAGTCGCAGATGGACAGGCGATTTAGAGTAATCACTGAGTACACTCTTTCCTAACCACCTGCATAAATTCATAAATACATGACAAATGTTAAAGGTCTAGTGTAACTGTATTATACAAAACAAACATGCTCTTTGACACTGTATACTATCTGCAGGTAGCATTCTTATTTATGTGCAGTAAAGCTACATGTGATGCTAGCCATCCAATTGTAAGTGGTATTTTTCCTTTGGTTTCATACTCTTGTTTCTTTTATTATATAAATTTTGTATAATCTGTATATAGCAGTTCAAGGCTGTTTTGAATTTGTTCTAAGGCTCCACCACTACTTTCTGTATCACTCAGTATTTTGTCTAAAGGTTATCAGCTCTTGTACAAACTGGAACATGTCTGCCATCTAGTGGACACTCCAGCACAATAACATCTGCCAAGCAATGTTGTCTCCAGATTTTCTGCTTTTTGGTCTTTCGAGAAATCACACTTGGCATGGATCTCAGTCCAGTAATCCCGTCTATATTACATGTGAAAAACTCACCTTAAATATTCCAATAATATTTAAATAACATTTAATATTTTTTTGTTTGGGAAGCAAAATTAAGGAAACCTGAGTGTGCAAACCACCGACTGTTTAATACTTTTACCTGAGTCACCATCTTTATTACTTTCCAGAGAGATACATACATGAAATTAATAACTCAAGACCTCATTTGCTTATAATGACAATTAGAGCCAAAATGGTTACGGTATTTGAATATCACATGACATTATTTATTTGATAAGGACTGCTTTTAAAAGGCAAACACCATTTGAACTGCAAAAAACATCCATGCTATACAAAACAAGTGCTATATTTTTGTTAACATAAGTGCCGCTTTTATTGCTAAGTTAAAAAAAAAAAGGACACCAGTGTGGATTCTTTACTAATTACATATTCAGGGATTTCAGCGTTTCATTAACATCCTTTTTCACACAGCAGGCCATTCTCAAAAGACCTCCAGGTCTGCAGAATTATAGACCACTGCTGTCTCCTCTGTGCCCACAGCAGTTTCCTCCTGTCCCTCCTCATCTTCCACAGCTTCCTCCAGTGACTCCAAAGCCTCATTGGTATCACTAGCAAAAGTCTCCCTGGAAACATCATCATGCTCCTGCAGGTTCAGTGTGCCGATGGCCTGCTTCATTTTCTTGGCCACCAAATGCCGCCTCCTCTTCTGAGCAGCCTTCTTGCTCTTGTAGTCCTTCACCTGCTCCTCAAAGAATATCTGCTTGATCTGGGCCTTGGTGATGCTGGGGGTGTTCTTCAGCAGGTTGAGATACACCCCACCCGGTGTCCGGCGCCTGCTGCCGTCCATGGTGTACACACCACCAGTCTCCTCCAGGGTGGCGGTCTCTCCAAGCAATTCTATGGCTTTTTTCTTCCCAACTATTTTGACAACACGACTTATCAGCTCCTTTTTAGGCTCCTGCAGCCTGTATGCAATCTCATCAATCACCTTATCATCAGGGTCATCCTCTGTGATCTCATAACGGCCCTTGATGTCCATCTCTTGTCTGGGGCCCAGTCTCTCTTTGGCGGGCCTCTTCCTCTTTGCATCACCTCCTGCGTTCTCTTCTGAACCCCTACCCTTCATGTACTCCTCGAGCTCAGCATCCAGCATGCTCACTTCTCCTTCTTCCTTTGAGTGCTCCTCCATCTCCCTCTCTTTATCCATTATCTTCCGGGCAAGGACAAAGTTATAAGTCTCCACATTTCTGCTGGACATACCAACACCATCCATGCCAAATATGCCAAGTTCTGCGGTGATGGCATCCTGGCACTGCTCCTGTACTACAGAGCCCCAGATGTTATTCACCTTGCGGCCACCCAGTACCCCCTGGGCGGGCACAGGGGTCGGCCCAAGCCGGACACTGCATGCAGGCGCCTGCGGGACATTGGACACTTTCTGGCGTTTCCTGCGCCAAATATTCGCCTCCTCGTCAGAGGACTCCAGGTCACTGTCACTAGACTCTCCCGTCCTACCGGTGCTGCGGTATGCGGAGGCTGGAGGTTGCTGGACAGCGGCTCTGTTCTGGAAGGACTGACCGCCGAGAGCCGGGGGAAGCTGGGGTCGAGCTTCTTGTGCTGCTGTGGCGGGTCCCATCTCAGTATCCGAGCTGGACCCAGAGATCTCTCCGTCTTCCAGATCACCGTCCATAAGATCTCCGCCACCCGCCATTTCTTGCCTGAAAGCCACACCGAAGATAATGGCTGAAGACTTCTGTTTTAATGCATCAGCTAAAGTTAAGGCCACTAATTAGCGTGAACAGCTAACGCTGCACCATTAGCAGCTAACGACACCGTTGAACCCAAGAGAGAATTAATAAATCTGGGTTACTAAACAAATACCTTCAAATGTGTAGTACAGTAGCTGATTTTCTGCTTTGTATGAGGCTGTACTTGAGTCTTGTTCGGCTATTCCAGTCACAATGAACTGCTAAGAAGGCGCTGACACACAGACTAACTTGAAACCCTCTGAAAAAAATCCGCGCTATGCTAAACCGACACTTCCGCTTTCAAACTCCGACACCCTTTCAAAATAAACAATGTAAGGGATTTTAAAAGTTGAAACATTCTTTATAAATACAGTTTGCAAAAATCACGTAAACTGTGATTAAAAATATTTAAATTAAAAACATTTGCAAACATTTAAATTGTCTCAATTCCAACAAGTCATAGATTTATTATCACAATTAAATATACCTGTATTTATAGTATTTTATTGTACTTCATTTAATATCCCAAATGTATTTATGTATTCCTTGAAATTAGTTATAGCTAACTAATGACCAATATGTTACACTGGCAGTCAGCCGTGTGTTTTTCAGTGACCGCACCGCCATCTTTAAAATTTTACCAGAAGAATGTATGTTTCATTTTGTATCGTCAATTTGAAATTTAACAGCAACGTGTTGAACTGCATCTTTAAAAAAAATTATCGCAACTAAAATTACCATTGTGCTTAAAGCGAAATAGGTTGATCAATGTCTAAAATATAAAGCTACTTATTTAAGTGTTTTTATCTCATTGCCACATTTTTTTCTATTGGTAAATTGATAACCTTAGAGGACTGTGAGAATGATTTTTTTAATACGTTTGTGTTCAGGTCCTGATTTTTTTTCTTATTTTTTTCTGTAACTCGCCATCTCCGGCGGATGTTGCGTCAGCGAATTGGTGCCATTACGGATAAACAACATGGCGACGTCCATACAGCGCCTCACGTCTGCTGGAAGATTTCTCCTACAAAGACATTTACTGAAGAAGAATTCTATCAGCAGGGTAAGAAGACTGGGTTTAAATTCATGTTTTAGATACATAAATCTATTGATACATCCGTGACAGTTATCAGTGCTCGGTCTAACAGAGGAAACCCTCTCTGGATGGCCTGTTTGTTTGTGAACAGTTACTTAAGCTAGCTAACAGTCGCGACTTCTCAGCTATTATCATATTCACTCTTACACTGATGTTTGAATTTGGCCTGTGTGATATAACTGTCACTGACGCAGATTAATTAATTGCCGCTGACTGGTAACCGCAGACGTCAGTGCCCTAATTGTGAAGCATCATGGTGACTGGCTGTATGGTCGTGTCTGTCCTCCTGTAGTTCACAGCTGGACCGTGCAGAGCCTTGGCTACCCAGGCTGCTCACCAGGTGGCGCTAAATGTTCCTGAAACTAAGGTGACTACGTTAGAAAATGGACTCCGGGTGGCGTCTGAGGACTCTGGGCTCTCCACCTGCACCGTAAGTTGGAAATAGACAATTTAAATATGCTGCACATAACTTTTTTCTCTAGACTTTTGTTATTGCAGGGGTGGTTCGTGACAGAGTGAAAAGGAAGGCTTACGAGGTGGTAGTGAGAGTGGCTGTGGTGTATGGTTTGGAGACAGTGGAGATTTAAAAAAAAAAAGGCAGGAGGTGAATTTGGAGGAGGTGTGTATATATATATATATATATATATATATATATATATATGACCTAAAATCCCATTTTAAGGTCTAGAATCAACCCAGTACACTAATGGGTTCAAATGTTAAAACACCAAGATTGTTAGTGGGACTTACCATCCATCATAATGACCACAGTGAACTACCCAGTCACATTCAAAAGGCCAGCATTAAAATGATATTTCAGTATTCAAAATGTTAACATCCATTAGCTCTACCACTACAGCCTCATCTCTGGAGTTGTGGTACAGTAGCAGCAGAGTTTGTGGATCTACATATTAATTCCTGTTTTTTTTTTCTAGGTGGGCTTGTGGATCGACGCCGGCAGCCGCTATGAGAATGAGAGAAATAATGGCACAGCACACTTCCTGGAGCACATGGCTTTTAAGGTGAGATGGCATCTACACGGCAAAACTTTGAACTCTGCTAGCTGAACACATTATCTTTGTCTTTTAATGGTCCTTATTTAAACGTATGCATTCTCGTGTAGAGGCAGATGAACACAGTGGAATAGTTCAGGGTATTATAATCATAAATTACATGAGCTATCTTTAATAATGAAGATGAAATTTCAAGGTTTGTTGACTTGTTTGTATAAATGTGTGACAGGGCACCAGGAAACGCTCTCAGCTTGATCTGGAATTGGAGATTGAGAACATGGGGGCTCATCTGAATGCTTACACATCCCGCGAGCAGACTGTGTACTATGCCAAAGCTTTCTCCAAGGATCTTCCACGAGGTACAGAAGGGCAGAGGGGCTGAATGTTACAAGAAAACATCTCAGAAGAAAAACCTGGAAAGTTTTAAACATTCCAGCGTAATAAAATGTCTTTCTGTGCCAAAGCTGTGGAGATCCTGGCTGACATCATCCAGAACAGCACGCTGGGAGAGGCGGAGATCGAGAGGGAGCGAGGGGTGATCCTTAGAGAGATGCAGGAAGTGGAGACCAATCTGCAAGAAGTGGTCTTTGATTACCTGCATGCTACAGCTTACCAGTCCACAGCGCTGGGTAGAACCATTCTGGGCCCCACTGAGAACATCAAGTGAGACCAGACACCTAAAAACACAAACTACTCTGAAGTATGCTGGAAGCATCTTGTACACCTTAGCTTCATGCTTTGAGTCCGCTGTGTGTTTGTGGTACAGGACGATCAACAGAGGAGACCTGGTGGAGTATATCACCACCCACTACAAAGGCCCCAGAATAGTGCTGGCTGCTGCTGGAGGTCAGAGCTGTTTGTCTCCTCATGTTTGGTTAAGAATTTTATAAATCTGCAAACACCCACTGATACATGAGTACCATTCAAAGTATGTGATAATTTACTAATGAGAAAAATTCCAGTAACTTTTGACCCTTCATGCACTGAAGTAAAATGCCAGTTTGAGGTTGTTCTGATCGCCACCATCTCTCTCCCTCTCTGATCAGGCGTTTGTCACGACGAGCTCATCGATCTGGCCAAATATCACTTTGGAAAACTTCCCGCCAGGTATCAAGGTGAAGCCCCGGCACTTCCTCCGTGCCAGTTCACAGGAAGTGAGGTAAGGTCAACTTCTTTTTCTCACTGCCACATGATGTGGGGTCAAATCAATTCAGGTGAATGTGGCACTTTAAGACTAGAAAAGTGCTTTAAAAATTAGTGGGTTTCGATGCTTTTAGTGACGTCACAATGAGTTTTTTCAGCACACAACTTTTCTGGTTTCACCCCCACTACACATTTAGATCATGCAGTGTGAGGGCATCATTCAGGCTGTGCTTTATAGTTCAGATGGGGGCACCAGGGTGCACTAATGGAACCCGTCTGATATTCCCTGAAATTAACGATTATTGTTTGCGTGGAAATCCTTAGGAAGCAAACTGTGCTGCATGTCAAAGGTTTCATACTTGGGACAGCAGGATATTGTTTAACACAATAACTAGCTGCAGCTCCATCACAAGTTTGGTTTCAAGTTACATTTAAAGTGGTATTAAAGCAGTTAGGGTTAAAAACAAGTCTTAAATTTAATGTTCTTGTATGTATAAGGAGCCGGTTCTTATTCATGCTTCAGTTTTCTGCTGCTTGTTTCAGTCCACACATAGATGGGATTTTGTTTTCTGAGCTCTGTGACTTCAAAACAAAACTATTAAGTCCCTTTCTAAACCCTCGGGTTGTGCCCTGCAGGTTTTTATAGTCCTCCATTATATTAACTTATCACAGTACTAAGAATTTTAGATACTTCAGTGGGAAATACTCTCAAAGTGTGATTCCAATTCCAGTTAAATACTTGTTTGCTTTCCATCTTTTGTTGGCTGTGAAAACGGCACAGTGTTTCTTTTGAGTGTTTCAAAGCCTTCACTTGAATTTGGTGAATGTGTCAGGAATCTGTTACCGTTTCAGATCCGCGTGCGTGACGACAAAATGCCCCTGGCTCACATCGCCATTGCTGTGGAGGCAGTCGGATGGTCTCACCCCGACACAATCCCGCTCATGGTGGCCAACACACTCATTGGAAACTGGGACCGCTCGTTTGGTGGGGGCGTGGTGAGTGCTGAGGAAACCTCAAACAGCTCCATTTTTCTAGCTCATCATCAGAGTCTTACTGCAAGTCATTTTCTCTGTGCTACCTTTTTGACACTGTCTTGGTAAATGATTGTCTTTTTAAGTAAAAACAGACCACACCCTTTGAACTGTTGACAGACACACACACCTGGTCAGTAAATGACCTCAGCATTTATTTGCCAGATAATTTAGTTCTTTATGTGTGTCCGTTTTCCTGCCTCCCTGTTGGATTGTGTCCTTCATGAGCCCAGAATCTATCCAGCAAGCTGGCCCAGATGGCCTGTCAGGGAAACCTGTGCCACAGCTTCCAGTCCTTCAACACCTGCTACACAGACACAGGCCTCTGGGGGCTCTACATGGTGTGTGAACCTGGCACCATCAACGACATGATGCACTTCACTCAGATGGAATGGTGAGTGCACTCGCAAGGTTCAGTTTATTTACCCTTATTAAAGGAATGTAAATAAAATTATGGACATGGACTGGGATGTTTAATGTTGTGTTTAATGTGTGTGTGTTGCTGCTTCCTGTCAGGATTTCTCTTTGTACCAGTGTGACAGAAGGAGAGGTGGCTCGGGCCAAGAATCTGCTCAAGACCAACATGCTCCTGCACCTTGACGGTAAGGCAGCATGACGGAGGAGCATTTACTCGTACAGTTCCTGGTGTCAGTTTGTTGATTTGTTTCCTCCAGGATCCACTCCGATCTGCGAAGACATCGGCAGACAGATGCTGTGTTACAGTCGCAGGATCCCTCTGCACGAGCTGGAGGCCCGAATTGATGTGAGTCGACAGTTTTCACCACTTTGAGTGCCGCTGAATCTCACGTGAAATCAGAATGAGTGCTGTGTTTTGTAGAAAATAAGAAGGTGCTGTATTCTAAGCATTCAGCAGTTAAGGTTAACTTCAGTTAGAAAACTGGTAGTGACTAAAAATGAATCAGAACATCACCTAAAGACCATAAAGTTTCTGCACATTTAGGATTGTATTGGTTTACAGTTCAGACCGAGGCCTTCAGGTTTAAACCCGTTACAAAGGTGGTTCACTTTTATTTACTCGGTAACCATGGTACCTTGTGCTGCACACCTAAACAACTCCATAGCAGATTATGTTTATCATCAGAAATCAACACATTGAAACCACCACCTGCTGACAGGTAAAACATTCTTATCATGCGTGGAAGATCCCAGAGTCCTCAGTGTGCAGACGGTGAGACAGATTACAGATGTTAGACTCTGTTTTCCCCTCATGATCATCAGTAGGAAATGTGGATTGTTAGGAGCAGCTTTATTCAGTTTAACAGTTTTGAAGCAACTTGTTCTATAATCTTCCTGACCGTAGCTGGATGACCGCTTTGGTCACTGCATACACAGTTGTGTGCATCACTGTCTAGTTATATATTTTTGTGTAGTAACTTTCTCCTACCTAAACGTTTAAGTAGACAGCACACACACATCACACTCGCATGTGTTGCTTTGGTTGTAGCAACTGTTAAATTAAGCCGTTTTATGTCTTTAACATCTTCAGATTGTTGCAGCTTTGTCTTGGTGAAATATGCTGCTGACAGCAGACCTGTGCATGTTTGTGGTTGGTCATATTCTGCACTCGTAGCTTAACTGGGAAATTCTAGTTTGATATCCACCTTTGTGAGACTGCTTAGCTTTATTGCTGATGTTAGGATAACTGAAGCCAGACAAGGAAAAGATCCTGGGAATGTTGAACTAGCTTTGTAGCACAGGTCTCTGTTTGTCACTGGCTCCATATTTAAAGTTAAGTACGTCATAAAAATTGTAAATATTTCATAGGGCCAGGCTTCCTTAACTTTAAAAGGGCATTAAGAACAAAGCAAATGAAGAAATAAAAGATGGAGTGGGAGAACTGTGGCAGTAAACAGTTTCAGTGTCTAATGGTGAGTAATGCCAGAGTCCTACCAACCAGCATGTTAACACCTCCAGGCACACATCTAAATGAACTTTGAGTTTAAAAAGCAGCTTTTTTCCCCTCTGATCCTCCACTGTCTTTGCTGCTGTAGTATCCTCTCAGATTTCACATCACTGAGTGCCGTCTGTCTCTTATGTCTCTGTTAATGTCTCAACAGGCCATCGACACCAACACCATAAAGGATGTGTGCACCAAATACATCTACAACAGAGCTCCTGCCATCGCAGCAGTTGGTAAATGTCACACAGGATGCCTGTGTTAGTGTTTGTAGAACACGGAACTGTAAGACTCGTATGCAATGGCTGAGTTGACCTAAACTTGTAGAGTTATATAAAAACAAAAAGCAGCTTCCATATGGCACTGCGCCACTCTGTAGGTGGTGGTAATGTGAAGCCACAGAGTCATAGTGTGATCATTTTCACACTGCGTCTCATACATGCTTTTCATGGGTCCTCGCTGTGAGGTGAAAAACAGCCATTTAATGGGAAACATGATTCATGCTGCACATTTACTTGAATTAGCTTCTATTTGCCTGTAAAGAAAATGATGGTTTACCATAATTTGGCTTTTAAATCTTGAGCTTGATCACTTTTATCAGAGGTCAAATATGACAAGCAGGTTTAGGCTGAATGAAGAAGTGTGAAGATCTTTGGAGTCTGTTCCAAAGATGCATTATGAGATCTTAAAGTTTAAAGTAATGATGTGAGCTTCTAGTTTCTAACTGGTGTTATTAGCAGAGGCAATAAGTCCAAACTGTTTCTGTCGTAGGTCCAATCGAACAGCTGCCTGACTACAACCAGATCCGCAGTGGGATGTTCTGGATGAGAACGTGAGCAGAACCACTCAGAGGAACTTTCAACTGTGCAAAAATACAATATTTAAATCTTGAGTTATTTTTTTCCTTCTTTTTTATTATAAAATAAAGACCAACACAATAATGTTAAAATAACACAGATTCTATTGACTTGTGGTTCTTGTCATTTTTTACTTTTGGCTGCCACTTGTTCCTGAGCAGCTTTCTTGGCTTTAACCATCTCCACCAGTTCCTGTCAGAGACAAAAGGAAATGTGTCGCATCATCAGTTTGATTCTGGGTGCTGCCGAGTTACTTAAGTCTGTTTTTCACTTATAATAGAACAGACACTTCAGTAACAGTTTAACACAACTGTACCACAAACCAGTACTTGTATACTAACACAAATACTTTCTACTAGAACTATAACAGTGAGAACATCACTGTCAGCTGGATATGAACTTGTGCAGAGAACAGACCACAGCGACATACCTTATACCTCTTCATACAGTCTTTCTTGCTTCGTCCACGGACTGCAGCTGCGATCTTCTCCCACCGCTCAGGTGTGTTGACCGGGTAGGTCTTCAGGGCTTGTTCTAGAAGTTTCTGCTCCTCTGTGGTCCAGGGGGCAGCGTTCCCATCACTACCAGATGCTGAAGGTCCGGACACAGCAACACACAATAGTTAGAAACTCTCAACAGTTGACACCATAACTCTAATGTTTGGCTTCTGACAATGTTTCCCAAAATGATCGACAGCATTACATCAACTACAGAATAACTGGCAGGAAGAGAGGAAAGAGCAGTAACTGTAAAGCTGTGCTCAATGAATGGAGACTAGCTGAGCTGTAGTTTAAAACAGGTCCAGCTAAATAAGATCTTGTGGGGGTTCAAATGTGTCTGATGATGTCAGAATCAGCACGAGATCAGCGCACAACCACACCAGTCCCTTAATACTGTTTAGCTGGACTTTACACACAGATTTGTGCGGGTGCATTATGTAGTAATATTCCTGTACACACATATGTATGCATTATGACTGGCTTATTGTTAAAGATTATATAAACAGACATTATGTAGTACCCACCCTTGTACAAGAGTGCAGTTTGTACTTTCTCTAATTTGTTTACCATAGAAACCTTTTGTCTGATCTAGGATGTGGTTACCACAAAGTATTTGTAGAAACATTAACGATAATCTGAATATTAATGTCTTACAGCATGCTTAAAACAGTTTTGATTTCATGAGTATTGTTAACATTGAAAACATGTTTGCGGGAATATGTATTACATCTTTAATAACTCAGGGGTGACAAAGTATTTGGATCAAAGTTTAGGGCAAGGCCTCCAAATCAGGGCAAAGGTAATGAGAGGTCTGCTGAAGGGTTTTCTGTTATGAAATGGGACTGTAACGTTATAAGGATATCCATCAGTGATCTTTTTGTTTTTATGCCCATTTTTAAAAATCCCTGTTGCACAGTGCTTCATGAAGGAAAAAATAAAACAAAAGGTTAAAAAAATGCTGCAAAACTCACAGGGTGCTGGAAGAGTTACAAACATGCTCAAAGGAAGTTGGGGGGGGGGGGTCTGTTTGCAAGATTCCAGTGATTAACCTTTAAAGAACATCTGGATTTATTAGACTGTATCTAATGTTACCCAAGAAATGTGTGTTACCAGAGCAACTAACTCATCCATTGTCTGCAGATGTAGAGTGCACATGGCAGAGTATTGTGGAGTGTGTGTGTGTGTGTGTCTCTCTCTCTCTTATTGGCTACTCACCATCAAACCTCTCTGAGGGCACAGCATTGTCTATGGAGGGTGCCACTGAAGTGTGCTCCTTCTTGAACTTTTCAAATGCTTTTCTATTTATTTCATCTTTTTGTAGTGGATCTGAGGATGAGAGAGCAGTCAGCATGCTAACCTATAAAAATCCATTTCCATTCTCAAAAACAGTAAACTGATTAAAGCCATTCATTTATTATCTTGAAGCTAAGCTGTTAGGAGAAAAGAGACGACAATGACATCCATGTGTCTAGAAATTTTATAAATCCTTGGAGTCGCTGTTGGGGGGCTTGCGGGTCATAGCCTGCAGTAATAAGCACTCGTGCTGTGTTCAGTTAAACGGCGACAGCTGAAAGCAGTTATGAAGAACTGAAGATGTTCTGCAGTAAGTTGAGTAAATCTTTGTGAGCTCACCGAGTCGTTGGAGATTCTTGGCTTTGTTGATGACATCTTTAGCTGTCCTCTTCATGCCGCTGGTGGAGTGCATGTTCATGTAATCGGCAATAACTTCCCACCTAGGGAAAAAAAAAGAAAAATTACAGTATTTTTTGCATAAACAGAACACAGCTGCCTGATAAACCCTCATTTAATCACATAATATTGATCTAGTGCATAAATGGCTGCTTAAATTCTGAGCGCTTACCTGGCGTTGGTTCCGGCGGGGAACAGGTTGACTGCTTTGATGAGGAGCTGGAGGTCTTCTTCGTTCCAGCCCTTCCCCACACCTCCTCCTCCCCCACTGGCCTGCTCGGCGCTGCGAGCCGCCTGCCTGGCCTGGATCTCAGCCTCCTTCTCCTTCTGCAGCTGCACATTCACCTCCTGCACCTGAGGAAGCAGCAGCAACATGTTTGTGCATTTAGAGCTTGAATTTGCATCAACTAGCAGTCATTTCCTTACAAAAGCAGCATGTGTGGGGGCTCCTCGTGGGCTCAAGGTATTAAACCTGAAGTGCTACAGAGAGAATATTTAAAAGTCAAAGTGCTTTTTTACCTGCTTTTCAACTGCTGTCTTGCTCTCCTCTTTAGAGCCTGAGGCCAAGGCTTCATTCAGGGACTGCAGGCTGGAAAGAAACAACAAAACTGCCGTCATGTCTCCTTTCAGAAGCACTCACGAGGCTTTATAAAGTTATAACATTAAGATGACTGTGCAATTTTAGGCCTCTAGTTTGGCACAGTCATCTTGCATCATCTGGTGACAGCTCAGTCTGCACATTAATGCTTCATGCAGTGATTTCCTCTGATGGTAAAACTAATATACAACTTGTGTATTAGACTGCAAATCAATCACGTTAGGAATACAGCAAACATAAAAGCTTATATAAAATATAAGCTCTTCTATAGGAATATATAGTCGAGTCCCCTCGAGTTGCGCTCATTGACAAAGACTCAGTCAGACTGATGGCAACATGTTGGCATTTATAAATCAGCAATAATTTGCAAACCTTTGACAATCTCTCGGGGTGATTGCAGTCAGTCCAAGTCAGACTGCAACATTTGGTGCCACTGCCAAAATGTTTAGTCACAACTGTACAGATGACCGACCCCAGTTCACTGTACCTTGTTAGTTCCAGCCGATCACAGAGTTTCTCCACTTCCTCCATCATTTTCACACTGTCAGCCTCATTTTCCGCAAAGTAATTCCAGTTCTGTGGTGAGAGGAACAATATAAAAGACAGAACACAGCACCAGAGCACCAAAGCTAAGACACACACACACACACAGCTGGATCAATATCAATGAGCAGGACACAAATGTCCCTAGGTGGTTACCTTGCACATGGTCCTGAGTTTCTGCCGCTCCTTCTTGATAGCCTTCTTCTGGATCTCCTTCTCTTTCTTGGCCTGCTGGGCTGCCTGCTTGGCCTCCTCTTCCTCCTTCTCCTTCACCAGTCGAGCCGCCTCGAGCTCCGCCCGTCTGGCCTGTCAGACACGCAGAACAAACAGGTGAACCTTTGCCAAACTGATGAAACCGTTTCTAAAGCAAACAATCAGGTGACTTTTAGTGTGTACTGAAGGATGGAAATCTTATTGTCATTTTTGATTTTTACATTATCAAAGCAAACATAACAATAAGATAACATTTAACTGAACCATCTAATACTTCATTCTCGTCTCCACTCGTCTCCTACATTTTTACAAATATACATAGTAATGAACTCCATCCAACCTTAAGATCCTCTCATTATTGGAGTTCTCTCTCTAATATTGTAGGCTTCATTCCTCACACTGAAGAATTTAGCACTGCAGTAACCCTCCTGGCCTCCATTCATTTATTTTTCAGGGACAGCCTGCACATCACTGAACCACTGAAGTCTTTGATCACAGTAACAAGCAGACTGACATTTAAGTAAAAATTCTGATCAGATTGTTACAAATTAATTATTTGATGCTTTCAAAAACAATGAACAGAAGATTCAAGTTTGTGTTTTAAGGTTAATATAATGAGCACATATTTAATGCTTTAACACTCTAGCTGTCAATCTAAGAGGACAATAAAATGGTTGCTATGCAGCTAGCTACATAAACAACTAGTAGCAATAGCGGCGCACTTTTAAGTCCATAAAAGAGTCGACTGCACAGCAAAAAGTCAAGATGAATGAACGAGACCTACCCTCTCCTTCTCTTCCTGCTCTCTCTTCTTGGCTTCAGCTTTGGCTTTCTTCTCAGACTCCTTCCTGGCTTTTTCTTCTTCTTTGAATTTCTTTATTCTAGGGTCACAGCTGTAGGCAGTATCTGCAGGGAAGCATCACAGACTAAATCACACTGCAATCACTTTAGGTGATTTTCTAAGATTCTGCACAGCATTGCAGACCATCTCAGTATATGGAGGAGATATTTACTGAATGTGTGTTTTTAATGAGGTGTGCGGCGGCGCTGAGACTGTACCAACTAGTGTTCGTATTCTGTTCATCTCCTCCTTCTTCCTTTGAGCCCTTGAAGCTCGGTTCTGCTTTTCAATCCATCTCCTCTCATCTCGACTGCACAGGGGGGGAAAAGGTTATCACTTTTGACCCTGGAGATATTGCACGGGTGTCATTAGGGCAGACAGTAGCTTACCATTCAGCCTTTTCCTTTTCCTCTTCATCCAAGTATGAAAATTCCCTCCACGAGTCAAAGTTGTACCTTTAACCAAAAGTTTAAAAAAAATAAATGAAGCATTAAACAGTTTGCCTTGTTTTCAATTGCAAATTAGCATCTCTCACTTTTCCACTTACCAAAAAGAGTAAAAATTATCCACTTCTTCAAAAGACGACTCCACGGTTCCAAGTTTGGGCACGTGTTTTTTGGAAGACCATCTGGCGTTTCTCTCAAAAACCGGAGCAAATACCTCGAAAAAGTTCTCTTTCCCTTCACTCTTGGAAGGCACGGCATTGTCGAAGGTAGGATCCACGCTGTCAAAGGCTCTCCTCTTCACAGGGTCGGACAAGATCTCCATAGCTGAGGTTTAAAGAATCAAAGAGAAAACAGCAACGTTCAGCTCAGGACAGTCCAGAAATAATGTCTGTGCTGATAGTTTGTTGCAGCACTGTACCTTTAGTTATACAGGTGAAGTAGTCATTGTCTCCTTCTACAATCTGCTCCCCTGCAGCTTTCCTTTTGTCAGGATGGTGCTTCAGCACAATCGCTTTGTCTGTGGACCAACAGCATCAAACTGCTTTATTAGAGCAAACCAGAGACCCAAAACACGAGAAGAAGAAGAAGAAGAAATATACTCACGCGCAGCTTTGATCTGTTTCTGCGTCGCTTTGTACCTGAAGTGTGGGAGCCCAAGGACAGCATAGTGATCTTGATTCTGGCAGAAAAGTTGTGGGGAAAAACAACAAGTGTCATATTTGTCATACGTCAGTGAAGCTCAGAAACATATCTGAATAAGGACTAGCAGGGTGTCACTGAATAGCTCTGAGAAAGGACCAATATTATTATTGTAGCTCTAAAAATGTTAGCGCTGTTTGTGGACTTCTTCAGGGTTCAATACTTGTTCCACTGATCTTCACTCGGTTAATAGCATCCCTTTCCCCTCAGTGCACCGATAACAAACAGTTATACCTGTCCCTTTCAAATCACTGGCTAAAATACTTACAAACTTGGATACTCACAGCCTGTGCTTCACAGGTCAGAAGTAGCTGAGGCAGAAATTAGTCCCAAAATAGGAGAACAAGTGTTTATTTAAAACCAGTGCGTCTGTTTAAATCGACCTGTTCTACACTCCATCTGAAGTCTTTAACACCTTGTGATTTGGTGCTATACAAATAAAACTGAATTGAAAGTCTATTCATTAAAATAAAACTGTGCAGCCACACAGAAGATTTTGAACATATTTCGCATGTTTCAGCTTTAAAAGATTTAAAATCAGACTACAAACCTCTCTGCGCTGTCGACTGGTTTTTTATTGTGTCCGGTTGATCATCTTGCCTTCAACAGTCACACAGATCCTGACATTTGTGCAAAATTTGTAACTGATGTTTTATTTTTAAGGTCAATCTTTTTGGAATGAATTGTGATACAGAAAAGTCACGTTTTCTTGGCTTTGCTTACAGTACGATGTCATTTGTAATGAACCAATAGAAAACTAAACTGAGTTTTGGGAGGCATTTTGGGATTTCAGAACTTTGTGTTTTCTTAGCTGTGATTGGTTTTCATCTTTAAGAGCACTTCAGAGCTTCTTGGCCTCACTGCAGTAAATCCATTTATATCTTTCTGCCTTCTGACTGCAAAATGTCTCACTGATACAGCTGTTAGCACTTCACAAGGTAATTCATTGAACTTGTTTTCTATTACTTACTGTAGAGAGATTGGAAGCCTTGCATTAGGAATACAAACATGATTCCCCTCTAAGGAGAATGATTGGCACGGTAAAATAATCAGATAAATATTCCCTGACTCAAGCTTGAAATGGATAATTCTGTGTTTCACAAACCTCCCATAGGACTGCACAAGTAATGGAATTTTAACCTCATTCATGATTTTGGCAGCACGGTGGCGCGGTGGTTAGCACTGTTGCCTCACAGTTAGAATACCATCTGGAAGGCCTGGGTTCGATTCCA
>JAVDPK010002570.1:389065-415739 GCA_034780415.1 Cichlasoma orientale | reverse complement strand
GTAAAAATATTGTAGAGGTAGTAAAAATAGGTAGTAAAAGGTAGTAAATTGAACTCTAGGATTCCTGTATTAACCCTAAGCCTAGGTCTATTGCAGCATAACTAATGGTGGTTCAGGGTCCCCAATATGCACAGGACTTGATAGACATTGAGTGCCAGTTAAATCGTATGTGATCCAATATATTTCAGTGTATTTTAGACCCCTTGAGTCTGCTCTTTGGTGCTGGCATGTCCTGTCATTCCAGGTGCAACTATCTAACAAACCTGTCCCACCAGGTGGGCAGAGTATACTCAAAGCAGGCTAACACACAAAGGCAGATAATCATTTGCATTAGAACGCACACCTATGGGGCCGAGTTAGATTAAAAAAGGCAAGTCTAGGCGACTTTATCTCAAAAAATGTTAGAGGCAGCAGCATTCTTGAAAATGGATCACCTTGAATTTCAAATAGATCACCAGCTTTGTCAGAAAAGTATATATGCCGAGTTCCCTGGAATGCTGCACTAAGTGGCTTCAGATGCTTTGTGTCTGATCTGTCCAGTTTTGTTGTTTTTGTTTTTTATTGCACAGGCATTAAGGAGTCAGACACAGGCCTGGCTCCACCGGCTCTCTGGGATCTAGCTGCTGACAAACAGACACTGCAAAGTGAGCAGCCACTGCAGGTAGCAAGGTAAAGCAAGAAATCCTCTTTTTTCAACATTAACATCATGAAAATGTAAAATATGGTATGGATTTTGTTGCTTGATGTTTCAAGCAGCATTCCTGTCAAACTTACTTTAACTTGCTTTCCTACTTCATACTTACTTAGTATTTCCATTGCATAGCTTCACGTATTTCTTTGCATTTTTTCTGAAAGATGCACAAAGATCATCAACGCAGACTCCGAGGATCCTAAATACATCATCAACGTCAAACAGTTTGCCAAGTTTGTGGTGGACCTGAGCGATCAGGTGGCTCCAACTGACATCGAGGAGGGCATGAGAGTCGGGTGAGGCAGAAGCATTATTTAGATGTCGCATGGATTTCAGAATGTTCTATCAAATATCTGTAAGCTAAGTTTAGTGTCCTTTCTGTTTTTCCAGGGTTGACAGAAACAAATATCAAATCCACATTCCTCTGCCTCCGAAAATTGACCCCACAGTCACTATGATGCAGGTACGGATGCAGGGAATACTTTTTAATAATTTAGTTATCAGCCTATCCGCATATTTTCCATTTGATAACACCTTTGTCCCCTTGCTGTACTGTAGGTGGAGGAGAAGCCTGATGTGACCTACAGTGATGTTGGTGGATGTAAGGAGCAAATTGAGAAGCTGAGAGAGGTGGTGGAAACTCCACTCCTCCACGTGAGTGTTCCCAAATACTTTGCTCATCATAACAACCTCTCAGGCATCAATAAAGCAGCTTTTTTTCCTGCCACTTGGAAGATCACTTCTCATTTTTTTCTTTTCCCCAGCCTGAGAGGTTTGTCAATCTGGGAATCGAGCCTCCTAAAGGCGTGCTGCTCTTCGGGCCCCCTGGCACCGGAAAGACCCTGTGTGCTCGAGCTGTGGCCAACAGAACAGACGCCTGCTTCATCAGAGTCATCGGCTCCGAGCTGGTGCAGAAATATGTGGGAGAGGTGAGTTCACCCAAAAAAAACAAAACAAAGATCAGCTGCAGTTTAGAATGGGAAAGCTGATTCTCATAAACATTTCCTCTGGCCTTCCTGCACTTGTTCACAGGGAGCCAGGATGGTGCGTGAGCTCTTTGAGATGGCCAGGACCAAAAAGGCCTGTCTGATCTTCTTTGATGAAATTGATGCCATTGGAGGTTAGGCTTTTATCACTGGTTACATTACTTTAAAAACAATGCTTAAAAAAAGGCTGTTTTATCTGGAGATATGTGATTCTGATCTTCTAGAATAGTGTCATGTGTTTAAAATGTATTTATTTATTTCATAGAGGCTTTTATGTTCTTTTAGTGCAGCAGTCCTTTTAATGCACTGTAAATAAAACAAATCCATTCTAAACAAGTTTTACTGTATAACCTTCTGAACCTGTCAGGTGCCCGTTTTGATGACGGTGCTGGTGGAGATAACGAGGTTCAAAGGACCATGTTGGAGCTCATCAATCAGCTGGATGGTTTCGACCCTCGAGGCAACATCAAAGTGTTGATGGCCACCAACAGGCCGGACACTCTGGACCCAGCCCTGATGAGACCCGGTCGCTTGGATAGGAAGATCGAGTTCAGCTTGCCTGACCTTGAGGTGAGTTTAAAATTGGATTATGTTATATTTCTTTATTTATGTGACTGTTTCCAATTCAACCGTCTTTCAAATCCCTGTTGCAGGGTCGCACCCACATCTTCAAGATCCATGCCCGCTCTATGAGTGTGGAGAGAGATATTCGCTTTGAGCTGCTGGCTCGCCTCTGTCCCAACAGCACCGGTGAGAATGAGCAGCAGCAGTCAAGTCCTGTACTATTTCCCTCAGCTGCTTCTTTATCTATTTAAGTGTCTCATGCTTGTGCAGCCATAGCTTACATCAGCTCTCCTTTCCTTCTCGATGTCATTCCCGTGTCACTGAGACATTGAGCTGTTTGGTTTTCCTCAGCTGCTTCCAGGATTTTGCTGATTTGTTTGACCTCTTGTTGGTCTAGAAGTGTTCAAACATAATGTAGTACCGATGTGTGACCACATGGGGGCAATCTGTTACTTGGAAATGTATCTCAAAGATTAACGGCCTTTTATAGACTTGTAAATGTTATGTTAATGTAGATGGTGGTCTGAGGGTCTGTTGTGGAGTCAGGAAATCTTGTTTAACATTGTAAAACAACAGCACTCTATAGTTTCCATTATGAATGGCTTGAAAACGCTACATATGTCGTCTAAATGCAGGTTTAACTGTTTTTCAGTTCAGGACTGAAAGTCTGTGTTTCCTTTCAGGCGCTGAGATCCGCAGCGTGTGCACCGAGGCAGGTATGTTTGCCATCAGGGCTCGCAGGAAGATCGCCACAGAGAAAGACTTCCTGGAAGCCGTTAACAAGGTCATCAAGTCCTACGCCAAGTTCAGCGCCACCCCCAGATACATGACCTACAACTGAGTGTGTGCTTGTGTGTGTATGTGAGACAGTTTCGATTTACCGTAAAAGAAACAAACTCGTCTTTTTTGTTGTCATTCTTGCTCACTAGAAAATAAAAACATGTTCCAAATTTGAGTTCTAGTGTTTTACAAAATAACCACAACTCTAACTAGAAAGGCCACCCGTCATTCACAAACAGCACAATAAAAGCTTTATCACACTCAAATGTCCACTGACAAAATGTCCTCTGCATTTATGCTGCACACAAATGGACTGACAGTCACTCCAGATAATACAATTACACACATGTACACTAACAGAAATCATGACACTCGAAATGGACTGAAGGTAACTCTGGATAGAATACTAATATCCATAATGACACATAGGTAACATTTGATTTTTGGTACCAGCATGATGATGAGATGGTCACTTTTACACCACAATAAAGGCTTCCAAAAGTGCCTCCAAAGATTGTCACTTAGACAAAAGCTGCAGCTGCTAACTTTAAAAGTACTTCACTCAACAGTGAGAACTATAGAATGACTAAAGTGCAACTCTGCATCCTTAGTGTGAACCATTAAGGATGCAGAGAAATAAGGCTATAAGAACATCAGCTGAAAACCAGATTCTTAATGTGATCAAACCTCCTCTCACTGCTTTGTGCACTTTAACAAGGCTGTCAGATTCTTCTGGCTGCATCGTCTAACACTCTATTCAATATCAATGATGGCTAATTTTCCTCATGAACTGGGAAACAATTTCACAGCTCCTACAAGATCTGTTGTCCAAATCGGGACATCGTTCCTGTGATTTGCTCTCAGTTACGGACGCCACTCCCTCTCAGGTCATGTCGCTGGTTGGAGCAGCAGATGGATGAGAATTTGAGTGCTGACAGTGCAGCACGGCGTCGTGCACAGTGGGGAACACAATGTCTGTGGTCATGTCCTTGGTGAAGAACTTCAAGTCATCCAGATCAGCCAGTAGGTTTCCTTGTAAATCAAAGCAGAGATAAGGCCGGTTAGAGAAACACACAGCAGGCTCAGTATTTACATTAAGCAGAGATTCTGTCTGCCCACTTTGGGATGTTCAAAATACCTCCGTGCAAGCTTTTTAACCAAAACAGACCTTCATGAGGGCAGAATTCACTGCAGGGCTAATAAATTATTTTGGGCTCCTGCATTATGGTACCCTGTTTAAGTCCGTGGGTGACATCTTAAAATTCACTGAATTCTACATTTTTAATTACATCAAACATGGTCACAATAGTTTATTTCATTTATTCGACAAGTCCATATTCATGGCAGAGAAACTTTTCATGACCACTATTTAAAGAGACCCCTTCTGTTCATTTCTTGGTCAATATTCTGGGACTAATGAGACAAATCATAGTCTAAAAAATAATAATAATCATTTGGACAGTTATGCAGCCCCTCTATACCTCCTGTGTGAAACAAGTCATTGTAGTTTATGTTCTGGCTGGCTGCCACTCCGCAAACAGTACCCAGTGCTTGTGAGCCAATGAGGCACTACTGAAAGCAAACTATAAACCTATCAAGTAACAGTATTTGTCATTCTTGGTTACAAATGGCACCTTTCCATTTTCAATCTCAAATCACATCCAGAACATGAGAGCATGAACATCTGCAACAAGAAATATTACGGCAGGACGCCTCCTGCCCCCACAATAGAACAAAGGGGTTGGAGCTGCGTCCCACAAAGAGGGTAGAGAAGTCTCAGATTTGCTGGCACTCAGGAAAAAATGGCTTCTCTAAATTTTATATGATTAATTAGATTATCCTGCTTTTTTTTTTTTAGCACCATTTAAACCAGAACACACACCTACAGATGTTCCCAGATTAATAAAATTACAGCAACTACACTCCAAGAAATGCAGAGAAAAGTCTTAATGATCACTTACTGTTGCAGCACGCTATGACCACCCGAACATCTACAGTGGCGTAGTCTTTAATGAGCTGCGGAAACAGATAATAGTTTTGGCGTTTGAGTTCTACACCTGTGCAGTACACCTGTGGCGAAAATACCCCAAAATAACATTAAAGAAAAGGAAGGCACCTGTTTGATGGCTTTAGCTCCCACTGAGTCAATGAAAGTTGCAGACGTCCAGTCCAGGATGATGGAGTGGACTGTGCTGAGAGGCTCGAGGAAGACTGCATCTTCTGAGCTTGAGTCGCCATGTCTGTCCCCCAACTGGCCATTCTTCTGATCCTCCACCACCACCACGTAGTTCTGGGGCAAAACCTCATGAGTCACTGCCTCGTCCTTGTACTAGAAGCAATCAAAGATGTGCTATAGTTATGAAAGGAACTGGGAGCCGAAGTAATGTGAAAGTTCTGATTAAACAAGCAAGAAATAATATTAACTAGAACATTTCTCAAGACAAACTGTGCTGCCAATGCTGTCAGCAGGGACTATGAGCCAACAGGGTATTTGAAGGGCCGTCAGAGGCTAAAATAGCTTTCTGGAAGTTGTAAGTAGTACACAATGTAGGTAACATGGAAAAAAAAAAAAAAGCTCAATAAAGTGATTTTATTCCATATTTTATTCTATAATTTTAATACCAAATGAATTTTAGTTTGAAAAAAATATATATATTTACAGGCTGTTTATCCTGCAGCAGTCAAATCAAGCCAGATTTAATATTTGTGAGCTTTATTTTTATTTAATAAAAGTTACTATTTGGCTAGTCTTTTTCTAAAGGTGATACAAAGTATAGATCAAGCAATATGTGTGACAGTGAAAGAGACAGCTAGAATGTCACAGAGAAAGGGAGGCAGCCTCAGAATTGGTCTCGAACAAACACTTACCATGTGAATCATATTGGAAAAATTCTTTCACTGTGCAGCAACTTCCCAAATACAAAAATACTAATTTTTCACAACCATAGTGTGTATTATGTGTACTCAGTAGTTTGTATGCCTCCCATGTGCTTGTATGCATGTCTGACAATTTCGGGAAATGCTCCTAATGACAACGGATGGACAAAATTTGTGTTGGGATGCCTGACCATGGCTTGGTTTATTTCAATTCAATTTTATTTATTTTTATAAAAATCACAAATTCTGCCAGAGTAAATTTATGAGCAACAATTGTATTTAAGCTGTCAACAAAGCTCGAAGTTTTGACAGACAAGAAGAAAAAGGGAACAATGACTCACCTTGGCGCAGATTTTCAGTGGAGAGGACTGGTTGCTGTTTGTCGTTCCCTTTTGTTTTTTTTGGGCTTTCCGGGCAGCTTGTAAGTCTTCAGGGTTTATGCCCGTCTGTAAAGATGCAGTAGATGCATCAGTTACAAATAAAATTGCATAGAATTAAATTTACCTCTGAATAGTTCAAAGGTGGGCAAAGAAGAAGGATTGAAAATGCAAACAGTAACATCAGACACTGATGTCTGTAATCAGCTGTTGCTGGTAAAGCTGGCACAATTACCCATTAAGTTAAGAGAGGAGTAGGGGTGGGATTACTTTAACACATAACCAATATCTTCACTCTAGATACTGGATAAACTTTTGCTTTAGTACAGTTATGTTTTAAACCTTATTTTTTGTTTTATGTTAAATATAACTTGAACACACTCAAAAAGCTGAAATCACAAATGGAAACATACTTTTTCACTGAACTGCATTTCTGTATGTGAAGTTTCACGATCCAGAAACTTGTATAGGTTACAGCTATATTAGGAACAACTGCACACCTTAACTTGTAGCTCAGACAATTAAAACAAGCGTGTGTTCTTCCTCCATCACAAGATAATTACATATTTCTGGTGATCAGCAGCCAGCACTGACTGCTCTTCTCTCAAACTGATACACACACACACACACACACACACCAGCTACGACTACCTTCTCCTTGAGGGTGTTCACATAAAGGTCACTGTTAGCAAAGTAGATTGAAGAGTTGGAGTGGAAAATCTTAATCCCCTCAAATTCAGCCGTCTGGGAACACAACACAAACAGCAGGCCTGGTGAGTGTTTATGTTTCTCCTGCATTCAGACTGAGCCATTTTCTCTTCTCACACATTTACCTCGTCATACTCGTCCACATCACAGTACAGCCCTGTGTCGGGAACATGGCCCATGATGGAACTTTTAGGGCTGAA
Organism: Cichlasoma orientale; assembly: GCA_034780415.1. Classification (NCBI taxonomy): domain Eukaryota; kingdom Metazoa; phylum Chordata; class Actinopteri; order Cichliformes; family Cichlidae; genus Cichlasoma; species Cichlasoma orientale. The sequence continues at coordinate 408,556 of JAVDPK010002570.1, read as the reverse complement.
AGATATGGAGAAAACACCTCAGAGCACACCCAAAACCCGCCTTTACTTACAGAGTATTTCCATATTCTGGCTTTAGAGTTTCATTTTTAGTTTAAAAAAAAAAAAGCTTGATAATTATGTGATGAGAAAAAATAAAAACATATTGCAGCTGCCTATTAGCAGTACCTCTGTGTCCTGTATATGACTGTTAGTATGGCGAATGCGATGGCCACCAGGAGGCCATAATCCAGTCCCAGCAGCACAGAAGCTACAAAGGCAGCCAACCAAATGGCCTGAGAAAGAAAAGGAAAGTATCATGAAACTGTCAAGAGAAAGTGTTTTGCAAGACTACATATGCAAAGTATTCAGAGGATTGCCATTTATCTTATCTTTTCCACTCCTGCCTGTAACAAACAGCTGTCTGCAGACGTGAAAGTCAGGACTTAATCGCTACATTATAAAATAAATAAACTCACTACCCTCAGTGAACAATAACAATTGTGGCAGCACTCCAAAAACAACACATAAGAGCACCGCTGACCCGGTGCCGACGCTCGGCTGTTTTGGATTCATAACAGGGGGAAGGGGGCGGGTCAAAGTGCTCTTATAGTAAGGTCAGTGAATCCATGGTGTGAATGTGAACAGTCTCCACTTATTGCAAATGTTAGTTTCTGTGGAAGAGCTGCCGCCGGCACCAAAGCCAGAACAATACCTGGACTTTTTCTTCAAAACAGCCGAGCTAAAAATGAATAAAACTGCCACTTAAATTCACTGGCACATGCACACATGCTCTAGCGTAGCATGTGTTGCTAGCAGACTAAGAAGATGATCATTTATATCCTTCTTCCCCTCTAGAACAACAGTGGACTTTAAGTGTGGTTTTAAAGACTGACCAGTTCGATCTTGCTGGTCCTCCACAGAGCAGGAATGTCTCTGAACTGCTTGAACATCCCAATCAGGTTGACCATGATGATGGAAGCCAGTGCAGTCTGGAAAACAGGGCCAAACATGAGAGCAAAAATAAAAGTGTGTCCGGTAGCACATGTGACGCTAAGATACCAGACAGGAAGCTGGAAGCTCAACTCTGCAACTTTACCCACCTGAGGCAGCGGCTCGAAGACAAAACCGATGGCCACCACCACCACCAGCACCAGGAGGGACGCCAGTAGCCCTGCAATCTAAAGAACACACAGAAAGAGCAGGAACTCCATCAGCACACCTCTCTCACATTAACGACAGTTTTACAGCACCAATTTAGATAGTGTAATCACCTGTGTTTTTCCTCCTGTGCTTTCCTGCACCAGGCTTCTTGACATGGAGGAAGTGACGACGAACGTTTGGAAGAAAGAGCCGATGAGGTTGCACAGACCGAGGGCGATGAGCTCCTGAAATGAGGAGCATGTAAAATAAGTTTGATGCTATTACACATCCTGTTTGGCAAAATAACTCCAGGAGATGACCTTAAAAATCAGACTTTCAATAAAGGAACCAATTAGCACACACACCTGACTTTAGAACGGTTCATGGCTGCTGCATAAAAATGGCCAAATAATGCATCACCTGTTCTTGAAATAGTTTGACCTGAACCATGTGACAAACAAAATAAAGCAGGTCCAGGCAGTCTTAATATGAGACAACTACACAAACACTACAAACAGGTTAGATCAAGGTCAGAGGAAGTTTAATGAGTGCACGAGTTTTGGTTCACCAAGTTACAATTTCATAGATGATCAATCTTATTAAACTAATAACACATAAAAAGTTGACGTCTTTAATGAACACCTGCACAGTGAATGACTCAGTGTGATGACTGAAGATTGGAAAATTACTTTTTTTTTTTTTTTGGTTTAGTCAGATTCTGTTTTGTGCATGAGTGTGACTTAGATAAAGATCATCAGGTTCACTGGCTTTAACCACATCTGAACAACAAAAAAATTCAGATGTGAGCAGCAATGCCATGCAGGACTTTCAATATCAATGTCCAGTTTAAAAACTAATTCATGGAGACTCGTGGCAGGCAGCTAGAAGAAGCCCCATCATCCAATAGATGGAATGTATTTGAGTTGGATCGTGTAGAACTGATGCAGAATCACGCAAAACACGTTATTTATAGTGCCAGGTTCTAAAACTCATCAGCAGCTCATCGCATGACCGCACTCACCTGGTTGCCATCCACGCTGTAGCCATGTTTCAGGGCAAAGATCTTGGCCAGTGAGATGTCCATTGAGAATCCAACAATTGCTATAGCAAAAGAATCTGTGAGCAATTTGGGCAGCAGAGAGAATTCTGGGGCAGCAGGAGGGCAAAGCCTGTAATGGATCAGAAAACACTTTTATACCTCTATACCAGTTTGTATTTTAAGAGATATTTAAAAGATATTTAATCCAGCTGTAAAATCCCTCAACTTTTCATGATGGATATAATTCACAGCTCTATAAAATCCAAAGTGTAACAGCCTACCCTGTTGGTATGTTCCCGACCACGTGCACCTTGTATTCCTGTGATAAGGACAAACCATAGGAGATGCCAGTAGACACAATAACCACGATAATCTCTCCGGGAATGGGAATGGGCAGCTTCTTCTTGAAGCGTTCGTTGATGACTTTGATCACGTAGAGGAAAACAATACAAACAAGGCCCAGGACGAGAGTGGTGACATTGGTGCTGGTGATTTTGCTCAGTGCTGCTTTGACACTCTGCAGTGACAGAGACATAACAGTGTTAGTGATTCATTTGCAGTATTTACCACAGACTGTACATCAGAATCGCTGGGAAAGACTCAGCTCTCCCTAAACAGGAAGCCTTCTCAAAACCCCTCCAGACGTTATTCAAACTCACATAAATGGCGGAGAGAGGCCCAGAAAAACGCTGCGTTTCCACCCCCAGCAAGTACTTAAGTTGGGAGATGACGACGTGCATGGATGCTGCTGTGGTGAAGCCTCGCACCAGGGGCTCAGTGAGGTAGATTGCTACAAAGCCAAACCTGAGAAGACCTAAAACCATCTGAAAGGAATGTGAAAGAAGTTTTAGGAAACTTTGTTTCATATAAAAACATTAAAATCAAGCTGACACGTCAGCAGTGATTCAGTCATGCTGCTGCTTCAGGAAACAGTGATTTTTCAGTGCTCTGAATCACTTTCCTCTGGCCTGTTAGCCACAGCTGCTCTGTAGGTGTGCGCACTGTTTTGAGGCTGACCTGGATGATTCCCACCAGAGTTGTGACCATCACAGCCACCTGGATCCTCTTGTCATCACGGCTCCTCACATCTATGACCGCAGACGTGTTGGATGCATTGGCAAAGATAAAGTCGGTGTCTGGGGCCTCCCTCACAGCAACGCCACCAATCATCAGACTTATGACAGCAAAGGTGCCTGCAGGTCATCAACACAAAGAGCACGATAACAGGCTTGGTTCTGAACAGCACTACAATGTGAAGTTAACAAACAGACTGTCTGAGGACTTGTGGCTGCACCCCGCTGTGTGCACTAACCCTGTGAGAGAAAAGGCAATCTTGCCTAACACTTGAAAAGCAGCCCAATTTTCTCTCTCACTCTGTCACAAGTCGAGGGAACATCATTTCCACAGCAACCTGTTGTCAGGCCAGATTTCGGGCAGAGGTGATTTACAGTCTTTTCACGTCAGCTCTCTGGACTTAAAGGGTTGAGCAGGTTTAGTTTATTGTACCCATGTTTAGATGGACGTAAACTGACATTTGAAACAACTCGAACAGTGTTTCAGAAAAGAACGTAACCAGACGGATGAGACGACTGAGGCTGAGTTTAATTAAATGTCACAGTCCTGCTGCTCACATCAGTCTTCAGGTAGTTAAAGGCAGGGAGAGTTTTGCCAGTTAGAGTTCGTCACACTGTTTTTGGCACAGACTCCAAAGGAAAAGGAAAAAGCCAGCGGCAGCACTGAAGGCAGCCATTAATTTAGACCAGGATCAAACCCAACAAACAAAACAAGATGAGGATTTATGGTAGAACACCAGGAAAACATGTTTCCTGTGGAAAAACTTCCACAACATTCATAACAAAGACAGAAAAATATTACTTTTGTCATCTTCTGAGGGGGGGTTATATTTTTGTTTAATTTACAAAGAGTGCGTGCTGATTATCACTTCCCAGGAGTGAACACACTTAAGCCTACTTAGAGTTAAGCTGAAATGAGTCACAGTAGTTATCTGGTCTGTGTTAAAAGGTCTTTTCATTATTTGTCTTTGCTCATGTACTTCACCCAGACGCAGTCATCAATGCTGCTTGGCAACCCGCCTTTTTAGACAATGTCAAACCTAACACACATCATAATGGAATACATGGCTAGACTGAGGTGACAAACATATATAAAAGTCATTATCAAGTGTTGCACTAAAACATTATACCGGAATCTTATTTCAGGGGTTTTCCTGGTTTAAAAATGGCTCTTTGGGAGGAACAACTACACATGAAAGCACAAGTGGCCTGCATGTAGTTAAGACAGTGGCTCTGTGCATTTTCTTGTTATTTCTGGCCATATGAAAAAGAAAAATGTTTTCTGAGTCTGTGTAAATGAAGCCCCATTGTAAAAATAAATAAATAAATGGTTTGAAATATTTTTAGTGCAGTCCTGGTGATTTTCCTTTGGGTGAAGGCCAAAACCTCTTCCTGTAATCACTCAGTCACTTATCAGTGTTCTTTACACTAAACCAAACATCATTACATCTGAATCATTGAAGTACTTCACCTGCTACATTCAGGCTTGGAGCTGTACAGCATCATGACGTCCTATTGGATTGAGTGAAAAGTCCATTCAAATATTGCCTTTCACCATCTGCCATATGTAGCAACCATGTAGCAATCAGAGGGAATTCTGGCCAGAGGCAGTTTTACAGGAACAAGAGGTTAAGGTGGTTTATTGGACCATTCTGACAGATGCACTCAGGTTACCGCTGGCATTTGAGACTTGGACCCGTTTCGAGGAAAGGAAGCTGGTGCAGGGTGAGGTCAACAAAATTTCACAATTCGGCTAAGCACACAGTTGTTACGAATGAATGCAAACATTTCCTCCATGTCTTTCATCTCGTAATCTGGATCATTGTGTAACTGACCTGACCATAGTGTACCTGACAGCTAAGCAGAAAATGTGTGTGGGTACTGACTACACAGAGAAACTTGGCTGTGTGAAAAGCCTGTTGGTTGCCCTCAAGACTTTGATGTGACGACCTCCGCCATTAACGTAGATTAAGAAGCACTAACATGGGATTAAATCACCACAAGACTACCCTCATGATGCCACAGAAAAGAAGCAAGAACATTTATACTATCCCAACAAACCCCAAGTATCAAAAGCGGAAAAAAATTAAATTAAAATCAACTATCTTGTCTAAATATGCAGCTTTTTTTTTAACCCAGTAACAAAAACTGGATTCTCATGTTTGAAGCAACGTGCACCCAGCTATAATAATAGAACAAAACAGCAAAATAGTTTTTGACTGTCACCATCTTGGTGTTTGAAGCCAGACGTGATGAGCAGGGCATGGATCTAAACAAAGCCAAATTGTGGACAATGTCGGGAGAATCGGGTTGGAACATCCTCCATATCTGCCTTCTCTCATAATACACAGCAAGCATTAGTCTGGTGACTTGATGTGTCCTCATTACTGAAAATACTGTTAGAACAGGGGAAGCTGCACACACAGGGGAGGAAACAGCATCATCGGGCAATAGGAAACAAGGCTGCAGCACATGTGTGAAAGGAAACTGAGAACACTCATCTCACAGCAACTTATCAGTCACAGGCACCGGCTTTTTTATTAAAAATAGACAATAATTTGCAAAATGAAGATGACTTGAAACTAACAATCAAGACCATAAGCTCACCAGTAAAGTGTTTACTAAGGTCACAAATCAAGAGCGCAGTAGTGTTGTTTGATTTTTTGTTTTTTTTATAGACATCGATACAATCAGAACTCTTTCTTGCTACCAGAGGAGTCAGAATGATGACTGTATGTCATATTTGGATGGCAAAGGGTTGGGGTTATTACAGTTGAGTCTGGTGGTACTTTATGGCCTGCTTAGGGTTACAGTTACTTTACCTTACACTTTATGTTAGTTTTTTTTATGACATTCTTACTTTTGTTTTTTGTTTTTTCTGGTTTTTGTTTGTTTGTTTGTTTTTTGACAGAGGGGGTCAGCCAGAATGTTTTCAAACAACTTTTAGTTGAAAAGAGAACCTTCAGCTGGTTGTCTGAAAAGCCTACCTATTATAAAACCTATTATGTCGTCACAGTATTAGGTGTAAACAAGGGGCGGAGCTTATGGAACGATGACTTGCTAAATGTAAATCTTTATCGTTTTTGTCATGTGGATTCATCTGGTAGAACAAGTCGCACAGGAACACGAGATCAAAACAAAAACAAACATCTTTAAATTTTGCAGTGTCATCTCACCTATCGATACGTGTCTGGACGTGCCAAAGAAGGTGTACAGCAGGACGGGGTAGAATGAGGAGTACAGACCATAAACTGGAGGCACAGCAGCCAGCAAAGCATACGCTAGTCCTGTGGAGAAGGAAAGCAAACTTCTTTTTTTTTTTTGAATAAACAGTCCTAGAAGTTCAGTGATTGCATCACAGCGTCAAAGTGACAGTGATACTAAAACAAAGTCAGCGGGAAGCAGAAAACTGGTCCTCAGGAGCTGGCAGCTGGCCCTTCACACTATCTCAGTGTAATGCTCTTTCAGTTAACTAGTGTAGCTCACAATTACCGTATAACATAGTGGTATTACAGGAACTGCAGTTTACTGACCTTGTGGAAGTTGTACAACTCCCGTGCTGAGACCTGAAACCACATCTGCAAAGAGGTACTTTTTGACTGGGTAGGATGGGAGCCATGTGAGAATAGGTAAGAAACTCAGAGCTGCTGCCTTGGCCTTCTTTGACGAACACCTGTGAAAGGGATATTCAATAATAATTAAGCTTTTTCAAAACCCGTCACACAAAATATTTTTTGTCCACAGAAGGTTTTTCTGGAGTCAGTTTTCATGTTGTTGGCTGTAACTCCAGGACTGAAGAGGGCCCCTCATGGTTAGCTGAAGTTTGATATGATTCATGCTTCTCGTCCTTGCTTACAGAAGGAAGGAATCACTAGTACACCCTTAAAGGCAGCACCACGTCATTAACACTAACAAAGAGATATTCTTACACCACAGAACACCAATGATGGGACAATATTTATTCTGCTCTTACTGCCCTTTACAGGTTTAATCACCAACACGTAGGAAGATTGTTTTACTCTAATTCTGCTACAATGCAATCATTTAAAAAACTGACAGAAAGCTCGTGTTTTACATGACAAAAACGTGGAAAACAGTAAGTTTAGTATTGAATGGGGTGAAGAAATTAGAAATATTTAAACACCTTTCAATTCCCTCTGTGCAAAAGCCCCCAAAAGCAAACAAAAACACACCTGAAATAAAATAACCCTCCACTCTTGAACTTTATCAGGTAGTGTGTCAGTTCACACCCAGACACTGAGCTAAAATGCTTTTTAATTTTGTCACACCCTGTGTGCCTGCCTCCACTCTATTTTACCCTACATTATGTGCACAGTAACAGGAGGGGAGGAGTTCTGTTCTTTATGGTTCCCATGGACAGGTCCGCTTTTGTTTAAACACCTCGTCAGCTCCCCTCAGTAACCCCTCCTACCTGTCCTTGCTCTGCTTCCAGCTCAGACTCAGCCCCAAATTCCAAGCTACCTGCCGCCACTCCAAGCATCAGCCGTCCACAGCCATGTAATCTCCCAGCTTTGTATCACAACTGTCCAATATACTGTTCCCTTTCCTTTACCCTTATGCATCTCAAGGATTGCTGTGGTATCATAGCAGCTAAGATGAACAGGCACATGCCTCAATATATTAGCCCAGAAAGGAATCAGCAGAAACACCTGGTAGATGGAGCAGTTTACTCAAGACTGACCAACCTGAGCACCGCCTAGATTGATTACAAGAGAGTTTATGACTCAATGCTACACACATGGATCCTGGAATGCCTAGAAAGTGATTATTTTTTTAACAGCAAAAGTCCAGTGAAAGATTTCTTGCTCTCAACTTACTGGAACTTATGGGCCAGCTTCTGACAGACCGTGGTGGTGTTTTCTTTGCGGTTAAGAAGCTGCTTCCGGATCAAAGTTTCACTGTAGACAGGACGCTCGATCCTGTAGATCAGCTGGGAGTCTTCATCCTCCCGAGCTGCTGCTGCTGCTTCTTCTTGCTCCATAGCAGAGGCAGGACAGCTCATTTGCAATCTATGTCGCGTGTAGTTTATCTCTCTCACTTTTTCATTCCACTCACTGGGATATCCTCATTCCTTAAACCTTTTGAGCAAGAGAGGACAAGACGAGACAGAATTTCTACAGGTGATTGATGACAATAAGGCAGCCCTATCTGTGCTGATGAAGAGATTTCAGTTTGATTTGCTACTTTAGAGCAAATGTTTGGTCTTTGACCAGCTTATGTAAGGGCTTGCACTAAGTGTGATCTCCTGCTGGGGAAAGTTTGCTGTATAAAAGCATATGACGTAAAGTTTGCTCGAGCAGAATATTTAACAGCTATAGGCAAAACTATTTCAGCCACATGTATGTTTGGCAGTCGGAGGAACCAAAGCCACGCATGTATAACATGCTCATTTTTGAAAAGAGCAAACACGCGGTTTAATTCAATCAGATTTCAGTTAAAGATGCTGCCTTCAAAGTCACGTCAGAAAGTCGGACACCAACACGTGTATGTAAAATCTGTCTATACCTACATATAAATATGTAGGTATAGACGGATTGAAACCCTTTTGATACTAATAATAGTAAGCAACCGTATTATACTCGGTAAGAAAGCTTATTCAGTAAGAAAAATTAGCATACTTTTATGTATTTTAAATTGCTTTAAAATAATGATATGCAAATAAGTAATATTTCTATGGTAATGTTTTTCCCTACGTTTTATTTTAGTTTATTTATTCTTTTTTAAGGCGTAGAATAGGATATGTACACACACGGAGAAGGAGAGAGAGTAGTTTTTAGCTTTAGAATATGAACAAAGTTGATTCCTGTTATTTCGCGGTGTGACTTTATAAAGGGGATTCATCAGTTTTCCTTTTCAGTCAACTCTCGGACGCACCGACAGATGAACGCCTCGAGCTTCTTCCTTTTTCCTCTCCTCTGTTAGCTAGCTCACACGATATTAAATATGGCGGTTTTGATCAATTCGAAACGTGAAGCGTGTAATTTTAATGTAACAGTCACGTTTGGGTTACAGGTACCACCGAGAGCCTAACCAGTAGCTATCCTCGCTGTGACAGGAGCGCACGGTGAAACAGTCAAGCTAACTCAAAGATACTAGCAAAGCTATTTCGCTCACCTCCATCCTCTTCTTCCTCTTCCTCCTGCTGCTGAGATGCTGCCGGCTCAAGGAGACCATATATACATGAACTGACCTCTTCGGTTAAACTTTAACCAGGGAAATGTCCTTTAACCATAGCACCAACCGCGTACGACAAAACACAGATTGGATGTACCGAAGGATGATTCACTCTGCTCCAAATTTTCTTACAACGTCCGGTCTGCAAGCATGGACGTCGATCCTCACGCATGCGTTGTTCTCTTGCATTTAGCTCAGTTTGTAGTCCTAACATAAAAGGTGCTTGATGTCTTTCTTGCTGTTTTTTTTATTGTCAGACTGTAATATTAATGTTAGAAGACACTGCTACTATGTGCACAGTAAAGGGCACTTTTAATTTCAGAAGTTTTTGACAACCAAATGCAGCTGCTGTTTGCATTTATATTGATCAAAAGAGATACAGGTTGTCTAAATCTGTCTGACATTCCTGCTCTCTAAAGAAAGATTTACAAAAAAAAAAAAACAACTACAGACATGTCTGCCTATAGTCTCTGTGCATTTAATGTACCAACAGGAAGGAATTAACAGTAGCTACTTCAAAGGATTTTCTGGTCCCATGAATAAAGTTATGGTGGAGTAATACTGAGTGGTCAATATCCAGCCCTTTTCCTCATTAATGTCACTTTCATCAGCCTAAAAGTTGTTAAATTTAAATATGATCCCAGATTATGACTCCATCAAACTTGTGAGCAGACTAAGTTTTAGTTTGAAGTATGCACACTCACCCATCCAAATCATTGATTTCAGGTGTTCCAGTCACTTCCATGGCCACAGCTGTATAAACCAGCACCTAGGCAGACTGCTTCTACAAACATTAGTGAAAGAATGGGTCGCTCAGTGAATTCCACTGTGGTACTGTGATAGGATGCAACTTGTGCAACAAGTCCAGTCATGAAGTTTCCTCATTACTAAATATTCCACAGCCAACTGTTAATGATATTATAACAAACTGGAAGCGATTGGGAACGACAGCAACTCAGCCATGAAGTGGTGGGCCACGTAAAATCACAGAGCGGGGTCAGTGGAAGCTGAGGGTCATAGTGCACAGAGGTCACCAACTTTCTGCAGAGTCAGTCACTACAGACCTCCAAACTTCATGTGGCCTTCAGATTAGCTCAAGAACAGTGTGTAGTGGGACAGTTTGATGCTCTCAACTTTGTGGGAACAGTTTGGGGACAGCCCCTTCCTGTTCCAACATGACTGCACACCAGTGCACAAAGCAGCTCCATAAAGACATGGATGAGCCAGTTTGGTGTGGAAGAACTTGACTGGCCTGCACAGAGTCCTGACCTCAACCTGATAGAACACCTTTGGGATGAATTAGAGTGGAGACTGTGAGCCAGGCCTTCTCTCCAACATCAGTGTGTGACCTCACACATGTGCTTCTGGAAGAATGGTCAGAAATTCCCATAAACACTCCTAAACCTGTGGAAAGCCGTCCCAGAAGAGTTGAAGCTGTTATAGCTACAAAGGGTGAATCGACATCATATTAAGGTTAAGAATGGGATGTCACTCAAGTTCATGTGTGTGTGAAGGCAGACGAGTGAATACTTTTGGAAATATACTGTATACAACACTACTGTGTTAATGCAGGAAAATTAAAAAATAATAATAATAAAAGAGTCCAGTCTCCTGCCAGACTGGACACGCTGGGAGAGGTGGTGAAAAAATGCACACTAAAGGCATTAGAAGCCACCCTGAACAACTCTGATTACCCACTTTATAACATCTTTATGGAACAAAAACATCAGTACTGGAAGACTCCTCTCTGTTGTAAAATGGAGAGATACAGAAAATCATTCGTACCCGCAGCCATCAGGATTTTCAATTCTCATACAAATAGCAGATTATTATTATTATTTTTTAAACCTTTATTTTACCAGGTAAAATGTTTACAAACATGGATCTGTGTCAGAATTTCCCTCTGAGAGGAATTCATATTCTTAAAACACACACACACACACACACACACACTGGTAAAAGGTCATTACTCCAGAGCTGCTTGACTTATCTGTAAAATTCCCATTGAGCAACTCTCCTCTTTCAGCTCTGCGGGCCTGTGTATCACAGGTCTGTCGGTCCATGCCTCTCTAATATAATATTACACCTCTCTAATTGAGGTACTGATGGTATTAAAAGAAGTACAGTTACTAGTTTGTGAAAGTTTGAAACTCCTGAAATGGCATTTTTGGCTACCTTTTATCTACTGGATCCTGTGTATTGAGTGTAGTCCCGCACTGAGTGGTTTCCGTACTGGAAAGTAGAGACAGAGTGAGAGTTCTTGTGTTGGAGGGACAGATAGCTGACTGATGAAAGCAGAGAGGGTTTGACGTGCAGCAGTCATGAGGCTCCCCCCCTATGCTGTTTTGGTCACCAGCACGTGCTTCAAGTCGACGCCTGGCTTCTGCTTTTGGACTGGCATGGGTAATTTGTCCTGGGCCTCGTAATTACATTAAGTTTTTTATTATAAGCGGGTACACGCGTGTGTATAAAACCAATTCAGGTTTATTTATGTGGCGCCAAATCACAAGGCAAACATACCCAATCTGTCACTGTAATTTTTCCTATGAAGTGTGAGGACCAGTATAGGCTGTAGATTCACTTAAACACCGAGACCCAAAGTGTAATTAAATAAACACTGCGTTATATAAATGGTTTCTGTCACACTGATGAGAAAGAGCGAGAGGATAGGCTGCTCTGGGTGATGCAGTGACTTTAAACAGAGAGAGAGCGGCGCACTGTGCTGCATATTCATGAGCTTCAGCAGAAACCGGTCATAATTTCAAGGAGACATACTCACCTCTAATTCCAGTATTGCCTGTTTTCTGAGTTTTTCTTGTTTCAAAAAACGTGTTTGCTGACGTCATCCCCAGTGTAACCCACTCTAACACTGAAGGCCTAAATAAAAATAGAAGAAAAGCCACGTCCGCTTATCACAGGTGAGCTATGTGTTAACAATCGTCACCACACATTCGGTTTTTCCACCGAAACTTCGGGTGAATCAACGTGTCATGATGAACAGCAGCATCAGCAGCTTCCTCAGAGATAAACATCATCTCCATGTCATAAGATACGGCATCGACAGTCGTACACAATTTAAAAATCATTTCTTTTTCCTGTGCTGAGCTGAGCAGCCTCTGGAGCGCGGCGTGTTTGCTCAGATCGGTGTGAAATGACCTGTTGCGAATGATGATGTAATAAATGTTCCCATTTACTTTTTTTTTAGAAAGTGTGTGTGTGTGTGTGTGTGTGTGTGTGTGTGTGTGTGTGTGTGTGTGTGTGTGTGTGTGTGTGTGTACAATAATACAGTTAACATTTTAGATGCCTAGTAGCAAAAAACTGCTTGTTCCATAGTGTGGTGGTTGGATGTGAATAGCAGCAGGTATCGAGCACACTGACATATGTACAGACCCCTCCCTGTGTGTGCATATTCAGCTCCTTCACTGACAGGGATGACAGCCTCCGTTCTCCTGCCTCTCACTGCCTCCACTGTGTCAACAGGACTCAGCCTGCTCAGTTTCAAATACTCCTCATGGGCAGTCAAGCGGTTTGGCCCCGCCCCCTTAGACACACCCACAACGCTGTGGCAGCTACAAGTAGACACTGGGGGGGGACAAGCAAAAAACTTTTGGGTCATAACCTTTGTTTTTCAGAATTCCCACATTTTTTTTCTGAAAATTCTTTCAAAAAAGTTATGACCTCAAAATATTTTTTCAGTAGCCCTAATCCTTTTCCATAAGCATAAAATAATTTTTGGTAACAGTGTTCTTTGTGTCGCGGCAGCTTGGCCTATTGTTACTTTGAGCCCAGAAGCAGAACCAACGAAGATCCCAGTTAAAGTTTACAGATTTTATTTTACCCGAGGGAATATAGGGGGCAATAGGGAGAGCACGAGGGAATCTAGGAGGGTCTTTCCAGGTCTGGGGAGAGAGGAGACAGAGGTTATTCAAGCAATCCAAGATTTCCCACTAGGATATTTTTGCTGTGTGCTGGGAATGAGAGAGCTTATTTGTGTTCCAGAGAAGAAGTGCCCTGAAGGAGGAGGTGAGGGCACTGGTTTGTTTTCAGAGATGATTACCATTGGTGGGTCACCAGGCAGGCAGGAAGGAGGCACAGGATTGGTTTCCATTGTGGGTTTTGGAAAAGGGCTCCAGCTTGTGGGAACAGGTAGTCAGTGGAAGTGAGACTTTAGCTCTTGGGCGAGCCAGGATTCTCTGAGGACAAGGAAACAGCAGTTAGAACAGGGGATCAGAGATTTCAATAAGAAGCAAAGTTTTGGCCTGATTACCACATTTGGGATGCAGACTGCAAAGCAGAGACTGGATGCAGAAGCTGGGCCCTTTATACTGTGACTGATGAGGTAGGTGACACACAGCTGGTCTGGCTGAAGAGCAGGAATTATGATTTTGAAATAATAGAATTTAAAAGTTTGGCCTCACATCTAATGATCTAATGAGCAGCCAGTGAAGAGTCATTACTTGAAGTGTTGGAATAAGAGAAAATAAAAGAATAAGAGAAAATAAAAAAGAGTTATGTTACAACTTGATCAGGATTCTAATGTGATAGCTAAACCACTCAGACACTGTTGCAGACGGCATGCATGGCTTCGCTGTAGTGGCACTCCCTGATGGCAGCCGTCTCTATGCAGCCTGATACTGAAAAGCTGTTTCAGGAATGTTTAAGGAACATAAAGAGTTTAACTGGTTGACCTGGCCTCCACATTCCCCAGATCTTAATCCTGAAGGATCAGCAGCTAACATCTTGGTGTCTAGTAGCACATAGCGCCTCCAGAGCCCTTCCGGAGTTCATGCCTCAATCAGTCCTACAGGGGGACTAACTCATATTTGACAAAGGATTTTAATATTGTAACTGAATAACAATACAAGTATAAAAAAAGAACAATAAAAGCGATGCATTTTTAATGTTGCTGCTTACATATGCGCAGAGAAGTGATGGTTTGGGCTTACTTGTCCTGGTTGAGGACCTTTCACTGCCTCTGCTCTACAGTCACCAGCTACTTTGTTAGGTACACCTTGCTAGCAGTGGGTTGGACCCCTTCTACCTTCAGAACTGCCTTAATTCTTCATGGCACAGCTTCAACAAGGTAGGACATGGTCAGCAATAATACTCAGGTAGGCTGTGGCATTTAAAGGATGATCAGGGGCCCAAAGTGCAAAAAGAAAATATCCCTGATACCACTGCACCACCACCACCATGGTTTATGCTTTCATGCTGCTTACAACTTATTGTTGCTTCATCAGGATCAATTCCTGCTGGACTTTCAGCTTGGCTGTACGTAGCATCAACCGGGCTGAAGGGTCTCATCTTCTGGCAAATAAGGATGGTTAAGCAAATGGCCTCTTGACAGGCAGCCCCATCAAGCTGATTTTCAACATTAACAGTTCTTTGGACATTTGGACCTCCTGGAGAGGAGTCAATAGTCCTATTTGGTGGCAGAGCAGATCCTCAATGCATCCTCTGGACTGCGATCAGACCCCAGAAAATGTATCCTGTGCTTCTCGCAGCATTATAGAAATGAAAAATTAGAGCTCCTAAGACATAATCTCAGAGGATTCAAATGGCACTGTTATGCACACAGCTTTGTGTCAGAACGTGCAAACAATAACAACTATTACACAGCCTTTCATGCAAAGCATGGTCAATGGGGGGAATTGAACAGTGTCACTATCCCAAGAGGATGCTGTCCTCGAAAACTTTAGCGGGGAGATACCTGAGAGGAGATACTCAGTTATTAATCAAAATGAATGCAACGTGCATTCAGTTACACAGCACATAACACACATACCCATGTTTACTAGTTCTACATAGTACGTTTACATACTGTAGTACTACTGTAGTATTTGTATGTGTATATATATATATATATATATATATATGAGAATGCAAAGCATGGTGATAAACAGCTTTACTAGGCAGAGTTAAAAAGGTGAAAGCTTGACGTAACTGATGAATCAAGCTTTGTTATAACCTCTTTAGTAGACACTGCATGACACATATTCTCAACTCCAGTCCCTTGATAGGGACCTCATCTGTGATTATAACTGCTTTACTGGAGCTGAAGCTCGAGTCAGACATCTCAGAAGGAAAAGAAAAGGGGACTTCTGAGAACTCTAAGCAAAGGGACTTCAGCCCGGCTCGGGCTCGGGTCCTGGTAAATTCTCCACCTCTGCTGCGCCTTGCAGGGCTTTAAGATACACACGTGAAACAGGTGTGTTGTTTTTGTGATGCTTTCAAATACAAAACAACGGGACACTTGACTCCAGGCTTAAACTACATTTATACAACAAAAAATAAAGCTCTGTTTTTCATGGTCATGAGCTTGTATGTGAACTGTTATTAAACAGTCACTGCTAGAACTACAGTTTGTTAGCTATTTAGCTATTTAGCTTCAATTACCATACTAGCCAGGTGATCAATCACCTGTACAAATTATTGGTTCAGTCCCGACAACAAACAGTAAGTTCTGTTTATTATTAAATATCTTCAGTTTGATTCTTAGTTTGCTTTTTGTTTACGTTTTCATCTTTGTGTATTTTTTGGTCTTTTCAGTCTTAAGTTCTTAGTTCCTGTTGGTACCGGACTTTAGTTTTTCCATCAGTGTTTCCTGTGGGTTAAGTTCATTTATGTGCCAGTGCTTTAGTTATAGCTCACGCATCCTGTTTTATTTTGATAGTCATTTATCTCCAGTGTCTTGTGTTCTATTTTACTTCCTCCTGAAATATTGATTGCCCGCTCTTGTTTTTGTTATCCTCCCCTGTGTGTTCCTGTGGATTTAGTCGTGCTTTGCTGTTTGGACCTTGTGTTTCATGGCCTTTGCAAACAGCCTGAATCAACAGGTTTGCGTTTGTTAAATTCAGCCCGCCTCCCAAGTCTCCCAAAATCACAATACGTGCCAGTTTTGTTAAGTTTAACTTAATTGTACTGACCCTATGGAGCCGCTTTAGAGGAGGAAATGGAGCCAACTTGGTGCCTCGGCTGAAGAAATTAAATCTGTGAGCAGAGTTTAATTACATGTCTGCAGAGTTACCCAGCAAACAGTAATCTGAATGTTGATATATGAGAAACCATTATCACATGGTGAAAGACCCAGCAACAGCAGCCAAGGTCATTTAAATAAATTCAATTAAAACAAATCAAAATGACATCGTCACAAAAATAGGGAAAAAAATAAACAAACATAAATAAATAAATAAATAAATAATGGGTCTGATGATCCCTTTCTACCAACGCAGTGCCAATAGTCTCTAAATTCTTTTCTCCTCCTAACCCCTCACCCCGTCCTCCCTTCAGTTTTCTTTGTCACCGTTTTTTGTTTTGGGATACATGAAAAATGTCTCCACTGTGGGCGCCATCACCAGTTTACAGCACCCTGTAAATCTTCAGATCAAATGGACTAGCCTTCATTTCTGAGAATGGGAATGCGAGCTTCTGAAGTTATTTTCATAACCAATGTGTTACTCCTCAAATGAGCAGAATAGTGGTGCTTACTGTAGACAAAAAGGGGTGAAAATGATCATCTGAAGTGACTTACAATAACAAAAAGGCAGAAAAATGCACTTGTTAAATGTGTACGTAGGACTAAAATATTCAAATTTTAGGTCCTACTTTATTTTTCAGAGATTGTTTGTCTTAGCTGTTTATACTTAGGGGAGGTTTCTACACAGGCCTGACCTTCTCTGCATTTATTATTCTACCTTTGACATTTGCCTAATGCAGCACTGTATTTGGAGTTCACGGTTACACTTTGTGCCCTCAGCTTCTGCCAGTGGCTGAACGGCATCCACAGATGGCACAGGGAGCAGAATGTTGTGCATGCAGAGTTTCTACCACCAAAACTCCTGCAGTGCCTCCCTGTGGCAACACGCAGGAACTTAGCTGTCCAAAGCACACAACGAAGCTGCGCACTGAGGACACCCTGTCACCGTGATTAAAACATATTATTTTGTGCTGCCTGTCTTTTATTCTCTTATATATGGTAACAGCCTCCTGCAGAGTGCTGCAGCCTGCATGCAGTGCCTCCTTGACCTGTCTGCACTCCTTCCTGGCTGATGGATTGTAAAATATTGTTTCTGTAGTTATCATCTAAATATGTACTATTAGCTGACAGTGATCGAGTGCTGGAGAAATTCTTTAGAACCATTAAAAAAATAGCAATAAAACACCTGTAAGGCTCCAGGCAGGAGCGTTTCTTCTTTATTTGGACTCTTTAGGTGGATTGGTGGGCAGATCTCACCTTGTCTCCACCCTTGGGTGGAGTCACTCGTCCCAGGCTTGCTTTACACACCTGCAAGTCATTTGCTAAACCGAAGGCTGTGTATTTAAGATCGCCCGCGTAGATTGTCCCTGATATTATGGTGGTAAACTGGCTCTGGTTGTTTACTGTGCTGTGCTCCTGCCAAAAGGAGAAAGATCGCTTTCACTTTTCATTCAGTTTTAACTGATGCTTATTTTGAGATTTCATTAGACAAAAATATCGTCCTTTACCTGCCCAAAAAAAATAGTATTTGGTACGTATCTATTAATGATAGTAATACCGTATTTTCTGGATAACCTCGCAATATGCATACAGAGAAATGCTGTTACATAGTAACTGTATAGCTTTTGTACTAACTGTGAAATGGAATATTTTTATGTTTCATTTCCTGTGTGAAGATGAACATTCCTGGTTTTCTTTAAGGATTTTGTCCTGACTTTGTATAACATACAGCAATATCTAAACACAGTCTAGTAATTAGTAGTAATTTCCAGGCAATAGTTACCCAATAATGACCAATGATATAAAACTTTTAATAGTCATTAAAAAGCAAACACTTCAAATCATTTAAATAGATCCATACACACGTCTACACTAACTGCACAAGTCTTGTTTTATGAGTTCAAGTCCAGGACCAGGAAAATTCTTGGGAATGATTGAATTTATTGCAGTTCACTGTGAAACCTGCAGATTTTCAGCCACCCAGGATGTGTTCAGATACTTTAGCAAATTAAAAAATTGGCAGAAACATGTCAGGAACACGATATCAAAATGTCATCTAAAGCCAGCTAACAGAGCTCGGGCTATTTCTCAAACTGTAACTGGCACTGCTGTTAGTAGAAGTGCTTTCCTGCTTTCTTTGCAGGTTCATGTTTAGAAATGTGACAGTGTAGTGCGTTCCTGCTGAGTTCCTGTATTTTGTAGTGATAAATCACAGTTATAGGTCAGGTTTTCAAACCAAAGCTGCCACTGGTGGCGGCTATTTTAATCTCCAACACTTTTCTCCTCTCCAGATTGCAGCTGAGAACAGTTTGAGTGATGCATCCTCAAGGTTACTCGACTGAGGCAGTTCCATTGCTGCACATGATTCCTTGCAGGTAACCAACGTAAAAAGAGGAAGAACAGTGATTTCAAGAACGATCCTCTTTTTAATGCATTCAATCTGCTATTCAGACTCAGTCAGCATGACAGCGTGATCTCTCGCCACGCCCCTGTCTGCACTCTCACCTGTGTTAATGAGAGTATAACTGAAATGATGTCAGCAGGTACTTTTGTGGCAGGGCTGAAATGAAGTGGAAATGGCTTTCTTGGAATTTAGTTCATTTTCATGGGAAAGAGGGACTTCTTTGCAATTTATCTGATCACTCTTCATAACATTCTGGAGGTCAGACACTGATGTTGGAGAGAAGGTCTGGCTCACAGTCTGCGCTCTAATTCATCCCAAAGGTGTTCTGTCAGGTTGAAGTCAAAGTTGGGAACATGAAATTGTCCCAAATGTCTTGGTGTGCTGAAGCATTAAGAGTTCCTTTCACTGGAACTAAGGGGCCGAGCCCAACGAGAGGCCACCAAATGATATTGTGACTCCATAACAGGCATCTGTGTCACACATGCTGTACTATGAGTAACAATGAGTGAAACTTTGACCTTATCCAAAGTGGACTTTGTCAGACTAGTGCAGAGTATACTGAGTCTCTGGGATGCCATGTTTAAGAGGGGTTGGGGAGGAAGCTGCCTGAAGCCCTGCAGGACTCGGGGCACTACCTCTATCACCACTTCCTCTGCGGTGAGCAGTCTGGAGGTCTCAGTTTCCT
>JAVDPK010002570.1:371292-386266 GCA_034780415.1 Cichlasoma orientale | reverse complement strand
GTGTGTGTGTGTGTGTGTGTGTGTTTTTCTTTACCATATTTTATATTTTTTTGGATTTTTGCTGCAACTGTTGAAGAGCTGCCAAACAATTTTTCCTGCAACAGTGAAAAGATTATCTTATCTAAGTACATCAGCTCCTTGACTGGTGACTAGCAATACAGCAGCAGACTTATGGCTCAGAAAGCTAGAAGATGACGAGTACTGTTACTATAGTTATTTTAAGGGTGCTTTGATGAAATTTAGGGATGCTTGATCACTGTTGGATTTTTTTAGTAAATGCTTTATGAACAAGATGATATGCTAATGGTGAATTGCAGGAAATAAGCATAAGAGAATTAAGTAATAAGTAGTAGCTGAAGCAGTAATTATGAACAGAGAAGTAGAGAGCAGACAGATGAGGGAATTGGGGCTCAGTAGGAACAGCAGACAGATAAGGAGGCCAGTAGTTGCGAGACCGTCCTTCACAGTCTTGGAAAAATATGTTTTTCGTACGTGCATCCTTTAAGGTTTTGCCAAAACATGCATATCTATGTCAAAGGGGGATGAGTAGATATCACTGCACTCCTGTTACTAAGCAGAATAAAACAGCCAAGTCATGATTAGGGGAACACAAGGGCGAGTAGGCAGATGTTTCCTCTTTCAGGGTGCTCTCACCGCTGTCTTGAAGAAGCTCGTGCCAAGAGGCTAGGACCAGCCTGTGTACCAACGAGGGAAGGCCAAGTCTAAACTACGGCCCCTCCTAATCTGTTGAACTGATAGGGTCACACTTAGAGGTAGTATAAAGCGTTAAGTTTAGCATAGAAAATCTTCTCGGGGAAGCTGTTACAGCTAACTGCTTATATGGGCTGTGATTTTCTGAACCGAGGGAGTCCATGTGCATGTAAAAATCTTCTGATTCTTGAATATATTAAATGCTTTAAATGAGAACTAAAGTGATTTAAGCCTCTTCCTTCACAAATTAACTAACATCCTAACGCACCTAAAAAGGCTCTAAACTCACCAACAGGTCATGAACAACTCAATCATTGCAAAGCGCCCCTGACCCGTGGCTCCAATCCAAACCCAAATCATCACCCCTCCACCGCTGTGCTTGACAATATGCACGAGGTGTTTGTGCTGGTATGTTGTGGTGGGTTTCTACAAATGTGTCACTGTGTATCATGGCCAAACATCTCCACTTTGGTTCGAAGGACATTATTCCAGCAGTCTTGTGGTTTGTTCAGATGCAATTTTGCAAACCTAAGTCGTGTTACCGTGTTCATTTTAAAGAGAAGAGGTTTTCTCCTGGGAAGGGCATCCAGTGTAAAATTTTGCCAAATCAAAACAGAAGTACCCACTGTGGCACCCCCACAGAGTGACTAAACAAGCCTGGTATGGGTTTGCTGCCATGCGTTGTAGACTACTGGAAATCCTATGGTGTCAGAGGCTTTTTGGAACTAGCTCAGGTTGCTCAGTTGACTGGGGCTGCTCAGCAGTGCCTCTTCCTCCTGTTCTTTGTCCTCATCCTCATCATCATCACATATCAGAAGATTCTCAGCCTGTGACTCAACATAAATGGATACATTATCTTATCGTATCTAGTCTCACAGCCTGTTTGTCTTAAGTTGCAAACTGTGGAATCATTTGGACACCACAGTCCTGAAAATCAGGACCCAAAATGTCTCTGTGGATGCAACAGTGGAGGTCCAAACATACCTGTGTGACCCAAACACTGGAGACTGGAGAACCTCCTAGAGTATTAGGAAGGACAGAAAAAGGTATATTCCAACTTGGATAAACTTGCAGTTCTTTTCTCAGTACAGTACCTCAGCTTCATCTGTGCCCTGTGAGAGGGCATTTCCTAAAGCAGGTGAAGGCTAAAAAAGAAAGAAAAAGAAACCACCTGAAGCCCAGCGCTGTGGAAATTTATTTTTAAATAAACTCTGCCTGTTTTATATTTATTGTCCACTTGATGGCGCAGTAGAGCAAATAAAGGACCATGAAGTTTCGGCCCATGAGCGCTCCAATTGCATGGAAAGCTTCGACGCTTCATGAAACCTGGTCTCGCCATCACTAATAATAATAGCAACTTAACTGCTCAAAAACATAAAACTAAGCTAACACATAAGAAACAAAGCAGACTTAAATACTAACTGATCAGCCCAGTTTGACACATAAGGAGAAAAACTACTAACAAATTATTTAACAACAAAAAAATAAAACAATAGTTATTTTCAGTTAATTCAGATTAACAAGACTAAATAAGTCAATGAAAATATACAAAGAAAATAAAGCTGTGCAAATCTGTATAAAACAGTGCTGCAGTCCAGAGCACATCTGTTCCCAGCGACCTCTGAACCATGAAGAAACTTTCCTTTACTGGCTGTGGATGTCATATTTTGTGACATGCGCATAATGTCTTACTCAGTGAGAGTCTAAGGTTTTGGCTACAGTGACCCAGCATCCTTTCTCCTGTTTATTTGTCATGAGAATTATTAATAAATAGATCGCTTGTAATTAATAGATGTGGTTTTTTATGCTTTTTAAAGATTTTTGTTTGTTTATTTTTGCAGTATGAATACTTCCGGCTGCGCTGTAAGCGGGTAATGGGTTGGAGTGCGGATGAAGCCATTAAGTGATGCTGCAAATAAATAGTAATAGATAGACGGAGTTAAGAGCTGAAAACTTCTGCCTGTTTTATTTTTATCCTTGAAACCATGGGAAGGTTTTAATGGGATAATTGACAGCGCAGCGCGCCGCTCTCTCTCTCTCTGCTGATACAGTACAAGTCAATGGAGCTCACCCATCAGCCTCTTTTTTTCTCTCTATCTCTCCTCTGTATGACAGCAATCATTCTATTGGCGTTTAGGTGACTGTGCAGCCTATATTGCTCTTCACAATCCACAACAAAAATTATAATGCATTATACAAGCACGCATGTCCGCTTGTAATAAGGGTAATATAAAAACATTTGTTCAGTAATTACAGGCCCAACCCAAATGACTCTGGTTCATAAAAAATGGGAATCCTGGCTCCTCCTCCTCCGCCTAGAAGCAGCAGGTAAGCCACCTGTCGAAATTGGGGTGAAATGCACCAAAACCTCGCTTCGCCGGGGTCACGTGATGTGGGTGTTTTGAACCACACTTCAGAGCAGTGTGTCGAAACATCAGTACCCAACGTCTCATCCCTGATTTCAACAATGTAGAATAAGATATGTAAACAATAATTATGTTATTATGTTTGTGTGTGCGGTGTATATGAAACCAAAACATCTCATGCATGTGTGTTACTGACTTCATAGTTGTGTGGCTGCAGGCACGGCAATCACAGACGGTCTATAACAAACCTGCTGTCATCTGTGAGGACAGAAAGATGCTGGGACCTCATGCAGCCATCATGGAGTGCGTTCCTGTCATCGTGCCCGGGTCTTGGACCGAGGGTTTTCAGATTTTGAGTTCAGGATTCTTTAACCCGTGTTGTTTTTCTGGATATTTTTAAAAGGGTAAAAAGTACTTTGTATGCCAGAATAAATTTTTTAACAGTAAAGTTTATAAAGGTTTTTTTTTTAATGTAAAGTTATAAGTAAAAACACATCTTACAGCTGATAAATGAAACAGTTGATTGTTGGAACTATAAAACCAGTTTTGCAACAGTATTGTGGCTTTTTTATGGGTGGTATAACATTTTATTACATTTGGCTTAAATGCACATGAATTTTCAGGTAAAGTTACATAATAATTTTAATCGAAAGAGGGAGGCGGCACTCCTTCCAAGCATTACTATTAAAACTGCGGGCTCGTATAAATACTTGGGTATTGTAATCAATGACGATCTTTCCCTTAAGTCACATTTTGACCACCTGTTAAAGAGACTGAGGCTGAAATCTGGGATGTTTTTCAGAAACAGATTGTGTTTCTCTTTTATTGCAAGAAAAATGTTGTTGCTGCCATTTTTTTTTTTTTACCCCTCCTGGACTGTGACATATTTTATATGAACATCCCTGCTCATTCTTTCCATCTGTTGGACTCTGTTCATCATGGGGCATTAAGATTTATAACGAGCTGTAAACTGTTAACACACCACTGTATATTCACTGGTTGATTGGTCCTCGATGGCCTCACACAGGATGGCTCATTGGTATCGTTTTATCTAAAAATCTATTTCTGGATGACTCCCTTCTCATCTATCAGATTACATGTTGTGCAAGCAGTTTAATCATAATCTGCTTTCCTGGGACTTTAGTTCGTAAAGGGTTCTGGAGAAAGACATTCTCCTTTTCCGCCCCGTCTTCATGGAGTCTGTCACAAAAGGACTCACAGCTCTCGCAACTGATTTCGCTCGTAAACTTTAAAAGACGTATTAACAGTTTTGTGACGTCATTCCTTGGAACTTGTACTTGTTTCTTGTGCAAACATTTGACATCTATTGCTTCTATTTTTTCGTTGCATGTTTCTTATGCTTGATTGAAACAGGTCTCTCTTGCAAATGAGACACTGAGTCTCAGTGGGAGTGCCTGTATAAATAAAGGTTAAAAAAAATGAACGCGTTAGATGAGATGCCAGCAGGATCAACAAACGGACTCGCAAGGCTGGGAGCATCATTGGTCAGAATTTGGAGGTCACTGAATCATCCACTCCACTCCACACTGCTGAGGCAGCAGAGCTCCTTCTCCCTCAGACTGATTCAACCTCACTGCCTTAAAAAACACTTCAGGAAATCATACTGTTCTCTATATAACTGTATAATAACTCTTCTTTCTGTGACAGGTGAACACACCTGTCAGGATATAAGATCCCACACACATATTTCCGTATTATATCTTCTTGCAGCTGTCTTTCAGATTCCTAGTGTACATATTTATTAAGACAAATTATTAATGCACAATGTCAGTCTTACTGTTACTCTTCTTTACCTACATTTATATATTTTATTAATTTTGTTTTGATCACTGTTGTATATGTATACTTTTGCACTCTGTGCCTGTGGCACTTCTACTTTCACATGTTATTTATTGTATTTATTTATTTCCCTTGCAGGATCAATAAAGCATCTATCTTAAGAAGACTCCCCATTTGTAGTGCAGTGTTGAGATCTCTTCCCGGGTGCCTCACCCCCACTCATACCTTATTGAAGTGACCTCAATAGGTCACATGATAGGGTGGGGTAAGGTCTGACAGTGGTTTCAGCCGTGGGTAATGACCCACACCTTTTTTCACACCTTGGCTCATGTGATGATGCACATGATGACCACCAAAGGGGACCACCCCGACTAGGATTTAAATACCTGAGGTTCTCCACTGTTTGGTTTTAGAACTCTTGGACAAGAGTCTTCAAGAGTCCATGTAAACTTAAAGCTACAGAACTATATTCTACCATCTCATAAAAATGTGGAAATTTTCTGTGTTTAAATTACAAAACCTTCTGTATTTTTATGTGATGGTAAATTTCCATTATTTAATAGCATTCTGATGCCAGCTGGCAAAATATTACAGTTCTGTTGTTCCACCACTGACACAAAGTAGACAGAGACATGGTCTGGATTTGTTGCCATCCTTATCATTAGGCGATAAGTAAAGGAAAAAGTATTCTTATCAGGTCACTTTGTAGATAAACTCATTTGGTTTCAAAGCAATATAACAGACATGTCTTTCAGAATAAAAGCTCCTTACACAATGAAGTTGTTCTGCTCTTATTTTCTGGCAGAACAACTTTATTGGTTGTTTCATATAAGTCACCATCTGCATCACCTTGGTTGAGCTAAGTTTAGATAGTGTAAATAAATACTGAGGGTAGTTGTCTGATGTGTATGATTCATTTTTCTTTTTCTTTTTTTTTAGTTTTGAAAAAATCATTACATTTATGATGAATTTTTTATATATTATTGGGCAGTCACTGTTATTTATATTTATTGAATTGCATGCTTGCTTGTACACTAATATGTAAGCTGTGCATTCAGCTGTCAAAACTGGTTATGCTGCTCTGACCTACGTAGGGGTAAATTACAGACCTGTCATCTACCTTTGACTGTTTGCAGGATTTTACTGCAAAAATTAATGATGTATAAAACTAATTCCTCTTGGTCACTAATTATGACTCATCAGAAAGCGTGGCAGCGTATGATTTTGCACACACGCCGTGGTCTGTTTATTTTTATTTTGCTGTGCACACCACCAAGAAACAATTAGAAAATAATATTTTATTTCTCAGATTCACTGCGCCCTCTCATCATTCCCTCTCTAGTTTGCTCAAGCACTGCTCTCCCTCAGACATTTGCTGCACAGCATAACAAACCTTTAAGAAACATTTATTTATTGCACCTTTTTGGAAGACCATGTCTTACTGAATAAACCTTTATCCTGTAATAATGTCCATGCTGGGATGTTTCACTGGAGAAGCAGCTGTTTTACAGACATATAAAGATTCTGCAGTGTTTCTTTTGCATCGTTGTAACAGTTTAGTTCATTTCTCTGTAATCTACACTGATATTAAATTAATTGAATTCAACACAGTAAGATTTTAGGATTGGAGCATCAACTCGACTTTGCATGTTTAACTCGACCCTTAACTGTTAGGTTGATATTTTACTGTTACAATTGATTTTTTTTTTTTACCATCCATGTGATCCTGTAACCTTTGCACACATTATTGGCCCTCCTTCTTCGATTGAAAGGTCTGAGGGTCCAAGCATTAGCATTGTTCCACTAATGAGAGAAGAAAAATGTTTACTTTGACCTCAAAACATGATCGCTACAGCTGCCGCAGAGGAACAGCACAGATTTTACCATTAATAACACAACTGTGACTGTGTGAAGTTATAAAGATTAGAGGAGATATAAGAGCAACAGATGGCCTGCATCAGTAAGTAACCTTTTAACTATAAATCTGCGAGTCATCATGCATCAGCTGAAAGAATTATTAACTTAATGATTATTCATGGTGACATTGCAATAAGTTTCTGGTGTCTGTCATCAGTCAGTTGTCATTAGTCTCTCGTTTGTAGCCGTGAACGCTGTCATCTCTGCAGTCAGAATTTCAAATCATCTCCACCAGCTGCTATTTATTGTCCATAATGAGTTTAAAGTCTGTCGTAAAAATACCTTTCATGTGTCAAGCTGGTCAGTCCAGCGTCTTGTTGCGAGCAGAGCAGGAGAAGTCAGGACCTAACGGCGAATCCTGAACTTCACTTTTCCGCACCTCATACTGGTGCTGTTATTCAGCCCTGACCTCCACAGCCGTGTGAACATTTGTGGTTTACTGTTAGTGAAAGCTTGTTATGGGTGGACGTGCAGCACATACACTTGACCAATAAATGTTTGTTTTTCCGAATTAACGAGATGCCGTAAGAATCCCAAAAGAGCCTTGATTGACTTGAAAGGTTGATTTCATGAACAAAAACGACCTGCGTGAGTAATGAAGGACTGTTGACTGTGACTGTTTCTGATTCTCTGGGATCACTTTAGCCAATTTGACTTTAGGATTTAGGACAATGCATCTAACACGAACTCTGTTATGCGGGACAAACTCAAGGGACAAAAATGCTTGTATCTCCCAGTGTTTCAAATCTGCACCGAAAGCAGAGAGGCCATAGTTGCTCATGAAATCAAGCTTTTATGTCAACACAAATTCTTTAGGTAGTTTAAGATGTCTCGTTCACTTAGAAAAACAAGTTTTCTCTGAGGTAACTATTTCTGCAAGATTACAATTTTATTGATTCCAACAAATTATACCCTTTTTTCCCCAAGAGAAGTCAGAGTCTGGGATATTTAAAGGAGCATTTTACCAAAAGCTTTAAAAAGAGTTTGCGTCCTGTGTACAGCCACTGTCAGCTTTAGCTTTAGTTTTGTGTTTTCCGTTTCAGTTTCTCTCTGGTTACGTTAAGGCACCAGAGGGACTTGATTAGGTTTAGGAACAGATCATATTTTGACCCACAACACACACGTGGCTTTGCAGCCTCATGGCGCCTGTTTACAAACATTGAAGGACCACTACTGAAGTCTAGTGGATTGCCTTGCACATGGAAAAATTACACTGGGGGGTACCTAGTCCATTAAAATGTAACAATAAGGGGTCCAGACCAACTTTATTCATACTTTCAGACAAATGTACAGGTTCTCCTGATGAAGGCAAAACATTGGGGTGGCAATAAATCCAGTCCACAGTATCCTGCAGACATCGTCAGTCTTTTTTTTATTATTTAACATGCAAATCAACTGAAATTTATCTGTAAAAAATGTTTGCTCAGTTCAGTTTTGGGGTTGTCAGTTAAACACATCTTGTGGACTACAGTTCCTAAAATCCTCGGTTTTACCTTTGCACGGTCATCAGTCTCTTGTTCCATCAGAGATGTCTCCTCTGATAGTATTTCTCTCAGTCTTGTGGAAAGAGGTCATGCAGTATCAGTGCAGAGGACGTGTTGCAACATCAGTCTACTCAACGTTTCCATGAACGAGCGTCCTCTCCATCCGCCAGCAGCAGGTCCAGCACAGAGTGCTGCAGAGAGCTTTCATTCTGTGGACTTTGTTGGTTTTTGATGGAAACCTGAGTGAATGATAATTATGTCTGTATGAGTTGTTCTGCAACAAACTGACACGTTTATATTCGGACATCTCATTCATCATCGCTGTTATCTTATGAGTGATAAGCAGCAGATATGACACACAGGTGGATCTTTGTATGTTGCTGCCGTGGCCCTGGGCCTTTTGCCCAGCGTTTGTGTTTAGTTCTTTTGTTCCCGGTTTGCATATGGTTTTGATTCTTAGTTCATTATAAATTTCTAAGTCCTGTTATTTGTTGTTATTTATATTGCATTCCTCCTTATATTGCATTCCTGTTCTTGTCCTCCCCTCATCTGTGTCTGTGTCATTCCTCTTGCCTCGTGTGGTTTATTTCCAGCATCGTGACTCACTTAGTTCCTGTTTTACTTTGTCGGCCTCCCCACCTGCTGCCTCGTGTGTCTCGGTGTCTTTATTGTCTGTTTCTCTGGTCCCTTGTCACGTTGTCGTCAATGTTTATCCACGCTGTGCGTCTCCCTGCTCCTTAGTTTTGTGTTTTAGTTCTGGCACCAGAACCTGAGTGGATCAAAGAAAATCCAAAATAAATTCAAGCTCGTGCACCCAGTTCTTGTATTTTAAAGTCATTAAAGATGTTTGCTGTGCACTCATTCAAGCCTGGAAAAAGAACAGTTCAAAGAAATCATTAAAATCAGTGAAGTAGATAATCCACACAGGCAGAAACAGATCTGGTCAACTGGTAATAACTAAGACAAACCCACTGGATAATGCCTTAGTACATAAATCATAATACATAAATAATAAAAAAAACTTGCAAGTATGATTGCAAAGCTGTCTTTTGCAACTAGGTTTGCAGAGCTGTGACTGGACTGTAACGAAGGGCGTGTCCCCGGGGGTCTGAACACTATTTAAAGGTTCTGGGAGAGACCAAGGAGGAAATTGGGTGGGGGACTTGCTTGGGATTTTTAGGTGTTTTGGGGGGGTTTGTCTGGGTATATAGTTTTACTGCAGATATGGGGTTAAGGATATTGTTGGGTGATTGCGTGTTTTAATTGCTTTTTGGAAAGTGTGTGAATACTCCTGCAAGATTTCTAACAAGGTGTGGCTCATCAGCTGCTGGGTATAAAAGGGGGCTGCTAATTACCCGGTCGGCTTCCCTCTTTTCTTTGTCCGTGCTGCTGGAATGGGTCACACTGGCGTCACAAGGCAGCTGAGTCGAGTGTCGGTAACTGAGCCTTGATAAATAAAAATGACAAAATGTGGACTATAGTAAATCAATCTCTGTCCTCACGTGGACAAACACTGTTGCAGAGGGTTTTTTGGAGGGTTTTTACCTGTGTACGTCTGTAGTGTTTACTTTCTAAAATATTGTCTCAGAGCTCTTTCCACACCTTATGTGACAACAGCTAAACCCAAACAACAAACAACCATGTCCCCCCCCCCTTCAGTCGATCTATTAATAGAAATAATACCTAGCAAGTGGAAGTTGTTTGACTTTGAACTGTAACTTACATCATATTAATCACTGCACTATCGCTTTATGCTCATCATGGTGTGACATAATAAAGGCTGCTCCAGTCATTTACAGCCAGGTAACACTAGTGTAATAATAATGTGTGTAATAAAAACAGTAATCGATAGTAGTTTGTATGAAATGTGATTTTCACTGTTTTTGCTCATTGTCAAAACTTGGGGTTAGAGTGTTATACACACACACACACACACACACACACACACACACACACACATTTGTGCTCACATAAAAACGCAGAGTTCCCGTTAACTTTGCCTGAATTGTGCTTGATTCTGGACAAACAGTGAAGGGTGTTAATCTGAGCAGACCTGCAATGTTTGCATTCCAGATGAATACACTGAAAACGGAGCAACAATCCACTCACCAGGCACACACACACACACACACACACACACACACACGCACGCACACACACACACACACGCACGCACACCCACACACACACACACACACACACACACAGGAGCACTCCTTTCTCTCCTACAGCTTCTGCTCTCTCTGTTTTCTTGGTCCTGCTCTAAATTTCAAGACTTTCTCTATAAGCCTGTACGGCTCTCAGAGAGTACTGATACCGCTGCATTGCATCTGTATTACAGTACGTCCAATATTAGGGCTCTGACACCAACGAACACCTTGTGCATATCTGGCACACCAGCAGAACTGAATGTGCTGGGATGTGGCAAACTCAAAGATAAAAGTGGATTAAGTGGATTTGCTTTGTTAACTCTTGCTTTTCAAAGACAGTGAGGGGCAAACAATGTGCAACGCACAGTTAGAGGTGCAGCTCAGTGAATAAGGATCCGTGTCTGTGTCCACGATTAGGGTTTTTAAAGGGGGGGTTTTAAAGTTCATAGTTCAAAATCACCCTCAATACAAGCTTTTTTCTCCGCTGTGTTCACGATGGTCTGAGATGTTAAACTTTCGATGAGGTCACGGTCACTTCCAGTGCAAAAACCTCAAAGCTATAAAATTATATTAATCTTTTTAAGACGTGTTATTTTATTATTTACCACAGAAATATGAAGGCAGAGTCCAAAATCCAAACGAAGCATGTCACTGTAATTGTATCTAACCTTTCCCTCCTTTTGGAGTTCTTGTACCTGTAAATGACTAATGCAGAAAATTCCTTCATACTTATGAAGCACATTGTATCTTATTTGTGCAGAATGTTTTTCACAGTGTGTCCACATCCTCCCTCCACTAAAGGTTGCGGGTTATCTATAAGAACAATGGTCAAGGATATAGCAGGTGTCCAGCAGTTGCACTCATACTTGGAACATCATCATAACATCTCTGTCAATGATTACAGTTGTGATAAGTGGGAGAGGTGACTTTAACTGATGGCAAAACTTCACGAGGCCCCAATTGAGCTCCAAGAGAGGAAGCAGGAGGAAGGGAGACAGATTAGGACGCTTGCAGGTATGTAGAACAAGCTGCTCTACATGTACTTAGGAGTTGGGAAAATAAAGATAATATTGTGAAGGTCAGGAGCTGAGACATTTAAGTGCTAAAATTCAAACCAAGCCTCTCTGGCTCTGTTTATTCAAACCTGACAAATCTGCCCCTCTAGGATGGTACATGTTTTGACCTGGCTTATGTGATCTGCCTTGCATTTGAGGGTCTGGACCTTTGTTGTTTTCTGTTAATGTTCTTTGATAAGTGATGTTCAAAGGCAAGGCAGGATCCTCTTCCTAACCTAATGTGATTAATGGATCTCAGAGCCACATAGAGAGGAAGCAGCATCTGTCCAGGCAGCAGAGGTGAGATGATGCGTCCGGGAGTCAAGCAGTATGTGGTGACCAGGCCACTGTACTCGGAGGAGTCCTTCGCTCAGGAACATGAAAAGGTCTACAGGCACCGCAAAACCACGCTGGACCACATCAAGCAGTACTTCACGTAAGGAACGAAGTTTTTTGTTGTGTTTTCTGAGTAGTTTCTGTCTCGTGATCACTGAAAGATGAAATCTTCTGATGACCTGGAAACTTTTGTAAATTTAAAAACAATCTCTTCTCATTTCAATTCAGGTCTGTATTAAATTAAAACTTAAACTTTGTTTCACTCAGTTTAAGTTAAGGTTAATGGTGGTTATGGTTACTGTCATTGCAAAATATCCATTTTTTATCTAACATGAAAAACACTCGGCGTTATGTTTATTATTTCCTTGTAAAAGGTGAATGAAGCAGAATTCCAGCACTCTGTCTGTCTTTATTATAATGATGCTTTGGTCCTCAGTCCAACATTAGACTGCACATCTATGCAATATTATTTTTATATTAGTTTCACCACTGAAACTTTTGAAAATAAAATTAGAGCCCAAGATATTTTTTAACCTACAGCATCTGTCTAGAAGACATTATAGCATTTATAACATTTATAGGGAGAGTAAAACTGGTCTGATATTAAGATGTTTGAAGGACGGTGAGAGGTGAAAGTATTTAGATCTTTTACTTTTAACTGCAACTCCAGCAAAGCTGATGCAACAGAGGTGAAGCTTTATCCATTTTAATGCATGCGACCCCTCTTTGTCAATGCGCCAGGCTCAGTATCCATCAAAACTAGTGCTGCTTGCATTTTATTAGCAGATAAGTTATCAAGCTCGTAATTTAAACTTTTGAGACTTGGTAACAGTTCCTGCTGTCCACACTGGTTTTGATGCTTCACGTTGTGAATGGGGCTCATACGTCCTTCTTGGCTAAACTGAGTCTTTGTCACAAAGTTTTACCTCTTTTTGCTTCCCTGGATAGATTTGTATTCTCAGATATTCTGGGAGATAAAATACAGGACCAGGATGGGGAGCAGGAGTGCCAGTAACTATAAAATACTTTACAAGGCTAAACCCTTGGCTACAGCTCTGATACTAAAGTACTGACTGTACATAACAGTTTTATTTATGTAATAGCAAGTAATTGATAAAATAACATTTTATGGTTGTAACTGTGGAGCTTTAGTTTAATCTGTTACTCTGAATATTTTTCAGAAGCTTTTCACATCCTTTGGATGTAAAATCCTAATGTGGAAAGTTATTAGAATGTACAGATAATAAATAAAGTTGAATTAAATAGTAAAAGTTGATTTCCCAAAGCATAAAAGTTTTTAAAAAAATCTTTAATATGGACCATATGTTTTGTTTTTTATCATTTTAGATGTGATGCTAAGCGAGCCAAGAACGCAGCGCTCTCTCTTTTTCCAGTCATCGGCTGGATGAAAATGTACCGAGTCAAAGAATGGCTGCTCAGTGACATCGTGTCAGGTGTGAGCACTGGACTGGTGGCCGTCCTGCAAGGTGAGCATCAACACCAAAGTCACAGCATTTGTTTAAAGGAGGGAAGATTGATTTTCCAGTAGGACTGCATATTCCAGTGCAGCGCCGAACGTGTCCACTTGCATCACAGCCTCTGCATGATGACACAGGTGAACAGAACCACAGGAGACAAGACAAAGGAAGCACAGGGAGCACAAACTCAAAGTAAAACAGGAAGTAAGATGATAAAACAGGAAGACACATGAATGAGCTAAATACAAGGAGGGAAGAACGCTGAGGGAGGAATGAGACTAAAGCACCAAAAACACTAAAAATAAAACATTAAACAAACCAAGAATCAACCAAAACATTGTGTAACTGACCCAGGACCATATCAGCCACTACACAACTTCTACCCTGCCCTCTATTTGTCTGTATAATGTTTAATATGGGATAGGCTCCAGCCCCCCAACCCCCACTCCCTTCCCACACTGAAAAAAAGGATAAGCGGGAGAGAACGGATGGATGATGCATGAATGGAATTCCTCATCTTGCTTCACTCATAAAGAAATTACTTCACACATAAAAAAATAACATCATCTACTAAAAATCCTAATCAAAAGAAAAGCTTTTGAAATAACTGTTCAGCTTCCTTTGTTTCTCCTTCCAAACGGCGCTATTTAATTATGAGCAGTTTTGCAACTTGTGCCCTATCTGATAAACTGTGATAACCTAAACCTGCCCTCTCCTCTGTTATCTGAGCTGTTGAAATGATAGCGAGCGTGCTTAACAGCAGGTTAATCATTAATCTTTCTTTTTTATGTTTTTACTTTTTTGTTATCGGGGAGACTTTTCTATTGATTTAACATTTGAAACGTTTGTTATGTTTAACAAAACAAATTCTTTTTTTTCACATTGCAAAAAATAAACAGGGAGCATTCCACTCATTTCCCGCAACATATTTTTTTCTTGACTCACTGTGCAAGAGAATCCTTATTTATCAGACGATGAACTGGAGGGTTGTCTCGGTGCAACCATTTTAGCCTACTTTCTTCTAATTGGCTGCCCCTCACTGCGGAAAATGAGCAGGTAAGTGGGGCTTTTGTGTGCACAGTCAGAGCTGTGTGTCTGAGATGACTATGTTAGGGATATCCACTCTCACTGAAGTCATCCAGAACCAAAAACATTAACAAAAAACACTCTAACAGTTTAAATATATGAACGAAAATGATTCCTGTTTTTACTGAGTGACTTGCACATGTTGCTTTGGAAGGTATAATACTATAAACTGAATTGAGCAGAAGCATCACATTATAAATGTGCACAGTACTGTATGTGTGTCTTTGTTTTGCAGGTATGGCCTACTGTTTGTTGGCCTCTCTGCCACCCTGGTATGGACTCTTCTCTGCCTTCTTTCCTGTCATCGTCTACTTTTTCCTAGGCACCTCCAGGCACATCTCAGTGGGTAAGGCCAGCCTCCATTTCCTCATAGCTGTTTTTTAAATGTTAGAATTTAAGTCTATCAGCTGTCCCCCGTCTCTCTCCGTCTCTCCGAAGGTCCATTTCCAGTCCTGAGTCTGATGATTGGCTCAGTGGTCACCAGGCTGGTCCCAGATGAAGGGCCAGTTGCCAACATCACAGGGTTTGAAGGTCTGAGCAAAGACGAGCAGAGAGTGCTGGTGGCCTCTTCTGTGACCTTCCTTGCGGGTA
>JAVDPK010002570.1:335066-354284 GCA_034780415.1 Cichlasoma orientale | reverse complement strand
TGAATAAATCTCCAGTCCTGCATTTCCGTCCGTGTTTGGGGTCCTCATTCCTGCCAGCGCAGCGGGGAACCGTGACAATGGCAATATAACGTTAAACTGTATCACAATATAACCGTGTCGAGCTTTTGAGCTATCATGGGTTACATTTAAAAAGAAGGGCAAAGAGAATCTGTGATGTCAGAAGAAAGGTTTTCACTATTATAACAGTAATTTAACTTATTCCATCTCAGGAGCTCATTGCATTTGGTGTCAGCAACATATTCGGCTCAAGCTTCAGGTCGTTTGCAGCCAGCACGTCACTCTCCAGGACCGCCGTGCAGGAGAGCTCAGGAGGAAAAACACAGGTTAACAAAACTTCACCTTTTACGCAGTAGCGTCCATTTACTGGGTCATGAACTTTAACTGGGCCACCGGTGTTTGTTTCTCCCAGAAGATTCATTGTAAAATCATTTTACAATCTGCTTTATTCACACTTTTCTTCCACTGGTTGCGTTAAAATGAAACATTAACTTTTTATTCTTTCTTTTACAAATGCAGATTGCAGGCCTAATCTCAGCCATGATGGCAATGATTGTAACTGTAGCCATTGGTTTCCTATTGGAGCCGCTCCCCAGGGTGAGGGTCATCTTTTATTATGCCAGTATTTTTATTTTCTCATATATAAGGACAGAATCAACTACTTTCTCCTATAATGTTGAATTGTTTATGGCAGTTATAACTGTGTGTTGGAAGGTTGATTTTTTCATATGCATCCACTTTTTGACTGCAGTCTGTCTTGGGTGCCTTGGTAGTCGTCAACCTGAAGGGAATGCTGATGCAGTTTAAAGAAGTTCCGTACCTGTGGAGGAGGGACAAAACAGAGTGTGTAGGTGTCCAATAGCTGTCCTGGGCCCTGTTCATATCTGGCATCAACATTGTTTTGGGTAAAATGAGATCACAATTTGGCAGCTCCGCCAAAGCCATTATTCTTTTTCACAAGCTCGAGAAAGTGAGTCATCTCTGCAGAAAATTTAATGACCTTGTTCAACCTCTTCACATGAAATCCTTCAAGGTAGCTTAGCCAATAAAACGAATTCAGTAGTGCCAAAAACTGCAGTTCCTTGAGTGGCCACTTGAGGCTGGCTCCAAAAGTGAGTCTGTCCCCACAGATTCCACTGTTAAACAGTCAAAACAATATTAAAAAGCATGTTTACACATGGGTGCAAAACACAATTTTGGCTTCTCTGGATAGTTTTCCCCATTCATAACAACTATACAGTGAGCAAATATAAGATTTTAATATGGATTTCATCAATACTGGTAAGATTCAAAGTTAGGGAGGTGTAGCCAATTGCTGTCTGCTAGGCCTCATCTCTGTTCATTTAAGTCACTGAACTGAACCTGCAGCATTTTAATGGAATGATCGTGTGTCGTGGTAACACATTCAACTAACAAGCGAAAGATGACTCGTCCAGGAGGAGACACGGATCCCTTTGGGGTTGTTTCAGGATGAGTATCTGAGAGAAAAAACTGCCAAATCAAACATGTGCTGCGACCGTTCAAAGACTTTAACCAGTGTGGGGGGGGGGGGGGGTTCCCATTGCTAGTTTGCCAGGAATTTTAAAAAGAAGAAAACAAAGTTTATATACTAAGACAATTTCTTGAAATATTCCATGCAAACATGTTCCCCAAGATTCAATTCAATTCAATTTTGTTTATACAGCATCAAATCACAACAGTCGACTCAAGCTGCTTTATATTATAAAGTAAAAACCAGTCAAAACGACTGTACCAACAGCTGAAGTAAAGCCCAGCAGATGGTCGAACAGGAGAAGAGCAGCTCAGGTCTCTCTGGGCACACGGGCTGGGGCAGTGGATCTGAAAGCACCGGTTCAGGCATCTCTGGACCCACAGTGTGGAGTAGGCAGTTGAGTTAGAAGGCAGGGGAACAGAGTCCAAGGCTAGCAAGGGAGAATCAAGGGTGTCCTTGATTAAGCCCTTTAGTCACTTGTTCAAAAAGTCAAACACCATAGACCCTCTGAATCCTTTTTAACCAAATGTCTTTGGACATTTATTCAAATAAAGCCTTTAGCTGCTCCGCCAAAACAAAATGTCTGCTGACGACTGTGAATCTCTGCTGGGTCCATGACCGTTCTGAGCAAACTGTCATGAAATGGAGCCAGAAGAGGACACAAATACAGAACTCACAGACACACAAACTAAAAACCAACCATTTATTAGGTGGAATGCAAAAGTGCATAAATGAAGAGCAAAATTCAAAATCCAACATCCAAAATCTTGGATTTTGGACACGGGAGACAAATGCCTAACAAGATGAAACAAGAAACACGTGGACACAAAACAAGAATCTAACGTAAATCTGACAGGATATGAAAACAACACGAGATTATACAAAATAAACCCCAATCAGAATACTAATGTCAAAAAACAGGAAGAAATATGAAAAATCAAATCTAGCAAACAACCTAAGAACCAAACAGAAGACCTAATAATACGCAAGAATTTAAAGTCCCAAAAACTGAAAATTCAGGGTCAAAACTGAGGACCATAACAAAAGATGTGAAGGACAAATCTCTCAGAATGAGTATGTTCCTCCTCTCACGCAGAGGATGTCAGGTGAGTAGGCATCCCTTCAGTGTGGGCCAGTGTGGGAGACTAAAAGAATGCGACCAGGTATGAACAAGGTCTTTGAGGTTATCGTCACAATTTAAATGCATTTATGGACTCTAACATTTCTATTTCTGTTTTTGCTGTTTATGTGTCAGTGTTTTCAGTGTTTGACCTCAGATGTTTGTCTCTAGGTGGTGTGGGTGGCAACATGCCTGGGTGCCACCCTGCTGGGGCTGGATATTGGTCTGGCGGTGGGCTTAGGGGTGGAACTGCTCACCGTTGTCTTCAGGACTCAATTGTAACTACACAGTTATTAACATCTGATATCGCTTTCTGAACATGGTAACATACTGCACAAAGGAATTTTGCTCAACTCAACTCATCCAAATGCTATAAAGCAGAGTCTCTAGAGTTAACTCTGAATGGCACGACTGATTCCATCAGTGAGTGTCTGGAGTGGAAACAGGCTGAAAACAGTGAATTTGAAGAGTGGAACAGAGGGCAGGTTTGGTGAATGTCCATTTGCCCGTTTGAGCAGCTTGCATTCATCTCAAACACTGTTACTCTGTTTTTTTTACTATCACAATAAAGCTGCTTAAAATGTGGAAACTCACCACTGATTGTAACAATCTAAATTGACACAATAAAAGGGTGTGTTTTATTTGACCTCCACAGGTCAATAATTTAAAGACCTCTTGTTAAAAAAGCTGCTTTAAATTTTTAAAGACATGCAGCAGCCACAATATTAAAAGGACCTGCGGCAAAACAGGTCTGACCTGTTCGAGTGTGCGTGTCACAACTCAGGAAAGAACATTTAGAGGAAATGATAACAGAAAAACGTCATTTTGTTTGTGTTACACAAACAAAATTCTGAAGAAGTTGGGACATTGTGGGAATAAAAACAATGCAATGATTTGGAAGCCTCATAAACCAATATTTTATTTACAATAGATCATAGAAAAAATATCAAATGTTTAAACTGAGACATGTCACTGTTTCATGAAAAATATCGGCTCCTTTTGAATTTGATGGCAGCAATATGAGCAATGCGAGCATCAAAAGAGTCAGAGAATCTGGAGAAACTGCTGCCCCAACGGGACAAGAACAAAAATCAATATTGGATCCAACAGCTGCTCCCACACACTTCTGGACTGTTGTTAAAAGAAGGGGGGGCGGGGGGTTCTACACAGCAGTAAACATGTCCCTGTCCCAACCTTTTTGACATATGTTAATTTCATCATGTTATTCCATCAAATATATTTTCTGTGTTGAATTGTGTATAAAATATGGATTTATGACATTTGCAAATCGCTGCGTTCTGTTTTTATGAACGTGTCCCAACATTTCTGGAATTGGGTTTGTAAAATAAAGAACTTCCTATGAGCGATCTTTAATTTCTGATTGTTCATGGTTTTCAAAACTCGCATTATACTCCCCTTCTCTACTACTGAGTTTAACAAAATTTGCCTTGGTAGTTTTTGTGTGATCTTGCTGACAGACAGTGGAGAATGTGAATAAATGGCCTTCTTTATACGACCTTCTGAAGCGTAGAACCCAGTTTGCTTTTACTCTCTCCAGCCCTCGCTGTTCCATTTTGGCTAACATCCCTGGAACAGACCTCTACAGAGATCGCAAAGATTACCTGAATGTAAGCATGTTACATTAGATCACAATGATGGTCACAACAAACGCTGTTTCATGGTTTCAGTTCAGCACGCTTTCCCTCTCAGGTATTTGAACCAAAGGGAGTAAAGATCTTCCGGATACCGTCGCCGATCTTCTTCGCCAACATCGAGTTCTTTAGGGACAAGCTTGTGGAAGCTGTATGTATGACACGTGCTCTCTTCTGCTTCGGTTCGTTTTTCACCGGGAATAAATGAATATAAATATGCTGCTCATACTTTCTCACAGGTTGGGTTTAACCCTCTGAGGGTTTTGAGGAAGAGGAACAAGGCCCTCAAGAAAATCATGAAACTGCTCGAGACGAGGGATGATGGCATTGCAGAGGTGAGAACTCAAATGTGAACAGAAACCGCTCGGTGAAAATAGGCAAATCCAGTTATCAAGCACACAGATGATTTTACATTTGGCAGGATGTGAGGAAATTTAAAAGAACCAGTCTTGGTCACATCGTAGTCCAGTATGGGGCAGTTTTAGCAACAGAAGGGCTTGAAAAGATTCACATACTGTATATGAAATACTGTATTTCCTCCCAACATTATTCTGCAGCTCACAGAAAACTCACTGTTACACACTGGATAGGACAAATGATGTCATACCCTCAACTAGAAAGAATAACAGATATACTGAAAGAAAAAAATATTTAAAACTCTTTTCAGCTTCATGAGAATAATTAGCTCTAATGCATGCAGTGTTTGGTTTGATATATGTTTGGTAATGACAAAGGGAATTTATATATGAAATTTAATGCTTTATTTGCAATTTTGGAACTGTTTTCTAAAAATGTGTTTGTTGTTGTTGTTGTTAGATTATTTAAAAAGTCAACACTGCATCAGAAATCCTTGTTCTTACTGTAGTCCTCTACTTCTGTTCCGCAGAAAGGCTATGGGGATTTATCGTGCCAAGCACTCGAGAAGTCTCAGGCGGATGGAAAGGAGATGGACCTGCCGAGCGACGTCAGTGACCTCCCTTTCCAGCTGAACTGGAATGCTGAGCTTCCTGGCAACATCAGCGTTCCCAGAGTGGACCTTCACAGCCTGATCCTGGACTTCTCTGCTGTCTCCTTCCTGGACATCTCTGCGCTGAAGGGACTCAAAATGGTAAAAATGAGACCTTTCAGCTCCCTGGTGTGACAGAGGAGGATATTAGGTAGAGGGTGAGATGCAGGCAGATGATCTGCTGCGGCGACCCCTAAAGGGAGTAGCTGAAAGAAGAAGAACAAGAAGCTAGCCTGAGGTCTACTTCATAAAAAAATAATAATAATAATAATTAAAGTATCAAACTTTTCTTTAACATCTACTTTTTGTGAAATACACAAATAAAAGGTAGGAATCTCAAACTGTACCCACAGAAAGCATTTACTCAAGTACTGTCCTTGAAGGTACTGTTTGGAAATATTTGTATATTAATATTTCTCTGTTAAAAAACAAGAAAATCCAGTATTTGATCTGAGATACATGCATATATCAATAAAAAGATAACTTAGCTACCATATTAGCACGCTGGTCCCAAGCCCAGATAAATGGGAGGGGCGTGCCAGGAGGGGCATCCAGCATAAAATCTGTGCCAAAAACAAACATGAAGACCCAGTTGCTGTGGTGACATTAGACCATTAGCTCCCCTTATATACTGTTGGAACCAATAACATTATCAGCTTTGAGTTTACTGTTCTATAAAAAAACATTACAGGAACAGCATCATACTTGGTGTCATCATTCCTTGACTCTCAAACAGCTGTTTCCAGCACTCCTCCATCAGAAAGCTACTTTCTTTAATCTTGTTTTGCTCCAATTTGTATCTTTTTTATGCTGCTGAGCTTGGGTTCTTCTTGGAACTTGGACTAAGGGGTTGCTCTCTCAGCCATTATTTGCTATATTATACCATTTCTGCTTCCTCTGTCAATATCTCCTCCTCTTCTAGTGTTGGATTCAGGACAGACCGGTGGCTACATTGACTTGTGACACCACCTTGTGGTGCAAATTGGTCTTACTCAAAAATATGGTCCAGCCCCCATTCAACTTAGTAATCTCTTAATAGCACAAAAAATATGTTTGGACATGAACTAAGTCTGCAAACACAGGATTTGACACCGTCAAGTAGAGTTCTGAGGTATTTTTGATTGAGTTCTAATTATAACGGTTCTAATTGAGGCAAATCTCACACTTTTAAGTCCACAAGTTTATTTTAAAGCTTTAGTTACTTTTTACTTTGTAGAGTCAGATTAATAATGCAAATTGTAATTTTATGAATTTTATGAATAACATTCAAAAGTTACCCAACAGTACATAGTACATAGACTTCGACATGAAGTACTTTCACTTCTTTCTATACTGCAATATTGATCATTTTATTCAGGAGAAAGATCTGACTGTATGTTCTACCAGTGGCAGGAGTCACTAAGTAACCAAAACCTGAAGATGTAAGATTGTAGCTGAGGATATAATATCGATTTAATCAAAAACCTATTACCTATTCCTGCTTCTCTCCACAGGCACTCAAAGAGTTTATCCGCATTGATGTGGACGTTTACATTGTTTCGTGCGATGGTGAGTTTGGTTAGCGTCTTATTTTAAAAAGCACATCTTAACTGCA
This sequence comes from Cichlasoma orientale, assembly GCA_034780415.1. Lineage (NCBI taxonomy): Eukaryota > Metazoa > Chordata > Actinopteri > Cichliformes > Cichlidae > Cichlasoma > Cichlasoma orientale. The sequence continues at coordinate 347,402 of JAVDPK010002570.1, read as the reverse complement.
CAAGTCCAAATACATACACATCCTGTCGCTGTTCACGTGCCCACAGCTTATGTCGTGGAGAAACTGCACAGCTGTATGTTTTTTGATGATGAGATTCAGACCTCCATCTTCTTCCCAACCCTTCATGACGCCATGCTGAACGTACTTGAAAAGCACAAACATGACACAAGCAGAGGCTGTGTGGTAAGGATAACCTACGTTGTCTCAGCAGACAATTTGACACGCCAGAGCAGGAAAAGCGGGTGCATCAGAGATTCATTTAATCACGCATTTAATCATTAGTTTTTATTAATCTCTGGCTCTCTTCCACAGCATGTCTTTTGTCCTGATTCTCACCCCTCAGCCCCAACCGGTCACAGCAGATGACTGCCCCTCCCTGAGCCTGGTTCTATCAGAGGTTTCTTCCTGTTAAAAGGGAGTTTTTCCCTCCCGCTGTCACCAAGTGCTGCTCACAAGGGGTCGCTTTGATTGTTGGGTTTTCTCTGTAATTATTGTAGGGTCTTTACCTTACAATATAAAGCGCCTTAAGGCATCTGTTTATTGTGATTTGACACTATATAAATAAAACTGAATTGATTTGACTCCTGGGAAACTTGAAGGAACTGAGGCCTCAGCAATCAAATTTGTTTCACCTATTTTTTTCCTGCTAAGAAATTTCAAAAGGTTTTCTGTGAAAAAATTCTATTGATCCAAGAATTCAGACTAGTTGAATTCATAGAACAGTCCCATACAAACTGTCTTTTACTTTTTCCTTTATACATGATAATAAATTACTTAACTCTAGCTTGTCAGCTTTGGTGTGGTGGAGCATATAAAATAGAAATTAAGCTGCGGTTATACACAAAAAGCAGCTCTGACCCATCCTAGCACAGACAAGCAACCTCCGTGATGTCCTGAGTTCTATGACACCAGGGTGGAGCCAGTTTACTTCCAGCACGTGCAACGGGTGCTCAGTGTTGTTAGGATCTGGGGAGTATTTGGAGGTTGGGGCCTCTTTTTATTGTTCCTCAAGCAGTTCCTGAGCACTTTTTGCAGTGTGGCCAAATCCTGCTGGGTCTGCAGCAATGTTTAGGGGGGTGGTACATGTCAAAGTAACACCAACATGAACGCCAGAATCCAAGGTTTTCCAGCAGCATTATAATGAGATAATCATTGTTATTCACTTCACCTAGCAGTGATTTTTACTGCTACTGTACAACAAAGTAATCAAAACACAATATCTGCTAAGAAATTCATCAGCATTCTGTACAATCAGTATGTGTTAAAAGATAAATCAAACTCACCTTTCTGAAACTCTAATTTGACACCAGTGTAGCCTCAGACAGGCCTTTTGATTGAGTGGGTTTATGAGAATAAGGTTACAGTGTGGATAGTTATACTTCTTTAAAATAAAGTTTTTATGTTTTTTGTTTGTTTTGCAGGTGCGCGATACTCGGCTGTAGAAGAGCGACTGTCCCCAGAAACATACAATCATCCATCCAATCAACTTACATGAAATCCTGTTTATCATGTTAATACTGTTACTCACAATACTGTTGAAATGCTGTTATTTAGGTTGATACATTTTATTGTGAAAGGCTTTAAGTCTAAAGTATCATCTTATCAAACTTTAACAATTGTAAAAATGCAGTGTTCTGTTTTTCATGACACATACTGAACACATTTTATTTTGAAAAGTATAGAAACTCAGTGTTCGTTGTCACAGGCCTTGTTAGACTCTGCTGTGGTTTCCCTTTTCAAATGGTTTCTATAATAACTGCAATAAATCAATAACCAGAACTGAAAGAGACAAAAGCTGCTTAGCTAATTCATCACCTTCACCAGCATGAATGAAAATACACATTTATAGTTCACCAAACTAAAAATTCAGCAAGCATAATTCCTTCTTCATTTTAGGGACGTTGTAAGAATGGCTCCCAAACTTGGTGTTGAGCCCTTTAGTGAGCTCTGAGATAGTTTGTCTGCTTTTTATTACATGATCTTCTGACTGCAGAAGAAATAATAGCTCTTTGCTCAAAGTAGCATACTGGACATGCTGTATGCGTCCTTTCATGAGAGGCTGCAGGAAGACCAAGCTTTATTTTTTTTAATGTGGGCTAAATCCAAACAGATCACCAGACAAATCCAAGCACTGGCAGTGCTTTTGTCAAAAGATATTTTTCATGAGCAACACTGAAGACCTCCTCAGAAATGTGTTGAATGTTGTTCTCAGTAATATGTTAAACAAACCAACTGAGATTTTTCTACACCACATCATGTCAAACGAAAAGAGAAAGAAATGTGTTGTTAAAAATTTATTGAGTTAACATTTTTCAGTGTACATGTGTGACATCAGCTGACATATATACAGGCATATTTACCATAAGCCTTTTAAAAAGGGGGGACGTTCCTGCTCACGTCCAAGTCAACAGTATGTTCAATGGAAAGTTTAGCACAGTTAACTTAAGTGTGCACCACATACACATTTGCTTTGGGCAGTCTTCTCAAAATCAATGTCTAAATCCTGTAACCCTGAGGTTTACTATGACATTACTCAGACAAGTAGTATGAAACAGAATGACACGGACTGTTGCCCATTCAATTAGTTGGTAGTTTACTGATAATAGGGCCGATACCGGCTCTGATCTGGGTGGTGTGGACCAGGCATCTGGCTTTGTGGAGGGGGCCCCTGCATCCGTGGAGGTGGGGGCCCTCTTGGGGCGGGCCACATTCCAGGACTGAGCCCTCCTGGCTGGGTGAAGGGGGGACTAAGGGTGCCTTGGTCTTCAGGGAACTGCTGCATGGAGTTCGGATTATAATGATGAGGTGGTGGGGCATTAACAGGAGGTCCGCTGTGTTGCGGTGGAGGTCCCGGGGGTGGGTGGTTCATGTAAGGGGGTATCTGGCCTATGATGTGCCCTGGTGGAGGAGTAATAGGTGGAGGAGCGGTGGACATTGGGGGAGGAGGAGCCTGATTGTACACCATGTGTGGTGTCCCAGAAGCCTGAGGAGGCTGCTGCCTTGGGTGGGAGATGGGAGGAGGGGGGGGAGGCGGGGGACCAAAATGCTGTTGAGGTGGTGCCATCATATGGTGAGAGTGAGATACTACAGGAGGCTGGCCAGGATAGTCCCCAGGATGGTGGTGGGGTGGCTGACCAGGGCCTGGGCCAGCAGAGAGGGGCTCGCGAGAGGAAGATGAGTCATCTTGGATAGGCACAGTAATGAGATTACTGTGTTTACGAGTTGTTACTGTGGCAATGCGGAATGTCTCAGGACCCAGAGCAGAGGTTGGGGGCGGGCCTTCGTGAGCAGAGGGTGGCGGCGGCTGACTGTAGGGATCGTGACTCCCATGCTGGAGTGGGTTGGGGAGATGAACATGGTTCTTGGGTAAGTGAGGTGGAGGCACACGGAAGCGGTCAGAGACTTCAGAAGCAGGGGGCAGGTGCACAGGCTCCTGGCGGCCTGCAGAAGCCTTGGCAGCCCTCATGTGGCGGTGGTTGACGTGGGCCTGGAGGTCACGCTGAGACAGGTAGGTGCGCTTGCATCCCGGTACGACACTGCACATGTAGAGGGAACCACGTTGGCACTGCTCAATGCGCTGAACTGGGTCTGTGCAGTTATAGAGGGTCAGACTGAAAACAAAGGGACAAAGTCAAAATTACAGCTGTCATACGACAATGAGCGCAAATACACAAATGTTCAACTAGCTAAAGTTTCTGGCTTCAGCATCCTATAATTTTTTTAAAATGCTGATTGCACAGTCTAACTGCGGACCAGGCTGGTGGTGACCTTCAGCTACACCCTTTTTTGTGGCCTGTGGCTGAATGGAGGGGAAAAAAACACTTTGCAGTTCAATTCCTGTAAGAGTAGTACAGTTTTGTAGATATTAGTGCATACTAACATTTTTAATATTCCCAAATATAGCCTGTATGAAGAAATATAACAGCCACTTCACTAAAACAGCACAATAAATACAGCTGACAAATTTCAAACATTAATCTACAATTATACTTTTAAAACAGAAAATCTAAACAGACTACCAACTGATTAATGACTATTTGGTGCAGCACCAGGAGGGCTGCTGCTACAACCTAGACTCCTTAGATCTTTCGACCACTGTGACGAACTGCAGCCCTAACGTGTGCATATCAGGTTAGGAGTGAAACAGCCTCTCTGCAGGAAGTTTAATTTTTAAACCAGTAAATGTTTGGTTTGGGAATCATTTTGTTTAAGTTCATTTTTTACCTAACATTAACCTGACCTAACAAGCATGTTTTTGGACTGTGAGAGAAAGTCACAGTACCAGAGAGAACCCATGCAGGCACAAAAAGAACATGCGAACTCCACACAGAAAGGCCCCAGCCTGCTGGTGGCTTAGAACCCAGGACCTTTTTTCCATGAGGCCATAGTGCACTGTACCACCCCTGTTAGGCCAACTGGTGTGAATGTGAGCATGAGTGGTCGAACTTTGTGTGTTAGCCCTGTCCAGTGTATACTCTGCCTTTCGCCCTATCACAGCTGGGATAGGCAGGTTTTAACAAATTAGTTGGTTTCCTGTTTCACTCTTACAAGACAAAAGGCTTAAGGATGATGACTGTCTTCTCTGATTTCCTGGAAATCCCATTCCTCGAAAACATGTTACTGAATCAGTCATGCCCAATGGGAATTATACTGTAGTAGGTTTACATGTCCCTACTGTAGACAGCTCTTGCGGGAGTAGGCTTTTCTTACATTCTGCCTCCCTTATTTTCCCTCCTTACCCTGCACTAATCACATTTAAAAGTTAAATGGTCTTACCCTGGACACATCTTCTCTGCTTTCTTCTCATGAAGCAAAGCACAGTCATAACAAAAAACATGTTTGCAGGGAATCTGAGGAGTCAGATGGCAAGAGTTAGACAATAAAATGACTCAGAGATCTTCTGCAGAGAAACAGCAACAAGACACGTACCATCCGTCCATATAACTGAATAGGAAGACCGCATTTGTCACAGAAGTGAATTGGAACTTCATCCTTTTCTCCAATCAGATTTAACTGTTGGAAAAGGAATAACAGGTCGGAATAAGATGTGACATAAGTAATGACCATTGAAACCAAATAACTGTTTAATTGTAGTACTCATCTTACTGGTGGAGAAATTCTTTTCCATGTTCCTGATTTTATCATTAAAATTGTTTTCTGAATAGTTGTTCTCCACACAGTAGACGTACCTTATAGTCCCAGAACAGTGGCTGGGGGAACCTCCTCTGACTTGCAAAGACATCGCCAGCTTTAGTCCCACAATCAAACCTGTCCTCTTGCTTAAAGCCAAAGCCATCTAGATTAAAAAAAACAACAACAAATAAAACCCAGAGACGAGTATAGCAGTGCTAAAGCAGTGCTAAAAAAAAACCCTCCTGAAACTCTGATATTAACACTACACCTCTGCTCTTCCCAAAGAGGAGAGCAAGATCTCCACTTGGGTCTTATAACTGATGGTTATGGACTCTGCATTAGTGCTAGTGTAAGTGGTTTAACATCTTCTGTGTGTATGAAAAATACTATGTATATGGAAACTAAAATTAAAAGCACAAATAAAATCTAAAAAGCTGAATTGATGCTGTCATTATCATTGATTTTATGATTACTTTGTTCAAAATAAATATATTAATAAAAATCTTCACCGACAACATTGTAAACTTTATGTTGGCACAGTTATTCTCTCCTTAAATTAGTAATAATTAGTAACATTCCAGTACAATACAATTTTAATGCCTTTATATAACAACTAACTGAAGATTTATGCTATAGCAGGAAATCTATGTTGTGTCATCCCAAGAAATGTAACTAAACTGGCCTGATCAGTACCTCTGATTCCTCCTGTGTATGTCCAGCTACTTTTCCACCACAGTTTTTGAATTTATCAGTGAGAGAATAACAATCATCACCTCAATATAAAGAATAATAATCATAGTAGTCAATATAAAGGATTCATAAATGTTAGGAAATTCCTGGAGGGAGCCTGCTGAAACTATCAGAATGGATGTAAGGGAATGTACAAAGAAGTGAAAAAAAAACTTGAGGGACAAATGTTTCCCCTCAAAAGAAAAAAAAAAATGCCCTCAACAAAGAGTGGTGATCCTGGAGAGAAAAAGGCCCAGCATTTTACTTGTTTCTATCAGCTGGCACCACATATTAAACACATCTAAACAACCACATGGTAATTAACAAATAATGCACCACACACAAGCAAAAATTACATAGGTTACACCACAGGCTCTACAGAAATTCACTGCAGAAGTCTAAATCAGTCTTTAGAATACTACATTTGACCATATCTAAGCTGAATTTTGTCATGCCCTCTGGTGGTGAATAGTAGTGCAAAGTGCAAACATTAAAACCTTACTTTGTGAAAGTTCTATAGGACAAACAAAATTCAGTAATTTTGCCACAGTTAATCCTTAAAGAGCACGATGATATAGCAGCAGACCTTCACAATACTAAGGGATGCCAAGGTATTAAGATATTCAAGACGGGATGAAAAGCATCAACAATTCAAGTGGTCCTACTACTATTTTACTATACCATGCTGAGTCCATGTATTGTAATGCACACACCACTACAGGTGAGTTTCTACTAGTGAAACAGGCAACTAAGCTGAGACAGATGACGAAAAGCTAAAATCCAGCTTCAGTAGAGTGTCACTGAAAGCTGCTGCTGCCACAATATGCGTCACATATTGTGTACAGAAAAAGAAGAGCTAAAGATGACAACATGTCCAACTGAAAGTCTGTCACTACCACTGGCGCTTCATCTCCGTTCAGCCCACTGATACATCGCTATCACCTGGGGTAATAAGTGTCATCAAGTCCACCACCAAGATATATGTTGGACCTGATTGCATATTACAATTACTTCTACCACCAGAAACTCAGCATTTAGTTTTCTCTTTTGTTCTTTTTTTTTTTAATACAGATACTTCATATACTGTATGGTGGTTCCATAGTGTAGTTTCACAAACTGACTTGTTGCAACCATGGCATCCTTTTACAGTACCACTCTAAATTCAGTGAGCTCTTTATGACCCATTATTTCACAAATGTTTGTAAACAGTATACACCTGTGACAACAGAACTGAAAAATCTTGAATTCAAAGATTAAGTGACATGGCCCAATGCTTTTGTCCATATAGTGTATGTAATGTTATTAATAAAACCTTAAGCCAATGGGCATGCTGTACTACACAGTGTGCCTACCATCTTCTCCACTCTCACTTTTACAAGGTCTGCCGCCGGGTCTCTGGGGCCGCTGCTGAGGTTTGCTCCTTATTGGCTGCTTGGATAGGAGTTTGATGGGGATTCGTCTGCGAACATCCGGGCCGCCCAAACTCCCAGAGCCATCGCTTCCTTGAAGATCATTGTCTGTTGAGGAAAATAGAATACATAAACTGATACAGACTGCTATATTGTGCACTGTGCTTTGGAGAGTTACATAGTGAAGTTAGTCAGGGATACCCCACATGGTGGACTCAAACGACACCAATATTTAAAGTTACGTTGTTACATACTGCAGAGCTGCATGGCTGTATATGTGTAGTGCTGCCCTTTTTCCTTTCTCCTCCTCTCTCGCTCTCCCATTTTCCCCCTCTCCCCAGGACTCAGGTGTCCCTCGTTTTCCCTGGTCTGCACCTGGGCTCACTTAGTAATCAGGCCCAGACACTATAAATGCCAGTGAGTGCAGGACCCAGTGGTGAGAATGGTGAAAGGAGAGCTCCAGTGATGGCTGGTTGAGAGCAGTGTAGGAGTAGTAAGTGGCATGTGGACAAGGGATTCTTGGTTATCTGCTACTAGTGAGTAGTGTGGGCTGTAGAAGCAAATCTCTTGGCTGACTGTGGTTCTTTTGTGTTCCATTTTGGGCACGTTAGGTTGTGTTCTCCTATTGATGGCGGCAATGCCGTCTCTGTGATGAGTTTTCTAGCCATAATAGCTGCGCTACTATTTCCTTGTGTACGGTGTTTTTTGTTTTGTTTTAACTGATAGCGGTATTGCCCTCTTTTTGTGTTCATTCTTTTTGTCATCCATCCATCCATTCACTTCCGCTTATCCTGTTTAGGGAGGGTCAGTCGGTCGGTCGGGACTAGAGCCTATCCCAGCTGAGATAGGGCGCTATGTTTTTAAATAAAAAACAGTATTTAACATCTATTGCCTGTTTGGTCTCTCTTTCCTGGTTTTATTTGTTGTTGCTCCCCACATTACCCCAGACCTTATCGTGGGGATAAATTTGAAACTGCATTGTGACAGGGCATGTAACAGAATCTCTTGCCTGCTCACAAGGCTTACATCAACATTACACATTATCAATTTTTTCTTGGAATGAGACTTTGTGGTGGAAGTCCACAGCTTGAAAGCTCTAATGGGTTAGACAGAGTTCCTCTTTCTTTTTTGCCTTTAGGGGTCACCACAGTGGATCATCATCTATCTCCAGCTCACCCTATCCCTAGCATTTTTTTCTGTCACACCAACTCCCTGCCTGGCAGCTCGGCTTCAACATCCTTTGTCCAATATATTCTCTCCCTCCTCTGTCCAAACCATCTCAACCTTGCCTCACTTTATCTCCAAACTGCTCAACCTGAGCCGTCCTCCCTCGTGTACATCTCATGCTCATTTCTAATCCTGTGCATCTTGGTCACTCTCGATGACAATCTTAGTGTATTCAACTGACTACCTTTCATTCTTGCCATTATTCCTCTGTCACAAATCTGGCACTCATCTCCATGCACTCCACCCTGCCTTTCTCCACCTCTCTTTTGCACAGTCCGTTGGTTTGGATGGCTGACTCCAGGTATTCAAACTCACCTACCTTTCCTCGTTGCATGTTCACTTTTCACCTGCCTCCCTCTCATTCACACACATGTGTTGTGCCTGTCTTCTCTTTATTTTCATTCCTCTTCTCTCCAGCCTCGCTTCCACCTGCTCCCCACTATCAGTACAGATCATAATGTCGCCTGCGAACACGGAGACTCCTGCCTGACCTCATGTGTCAACCTGTCCATCACTACAGCAAACATGTATAATCCCACCCACACACATATTTAAAGTTAGCAACGTTTTATAACTTTGGTAAATCTGCTGGGTAATATACACAAATGTTATGTTAGTGCGTCATCTTTAAGAATACTAGCAAAAAAGCTAAGAAAGACTCGTAAATCTGGGTTAATAGTCTCAAGACACGTCATAAGATATGTCATTTCTTTACACAGCTAACTAGTTAGCATATGCTAATAGTCAAGTAGCATTCGCGCCCCAACTCAGTCGCAGCTAGCGGTAAGCCCACTAACAGGAGTGAGAATATATCGTTTTCAGTTCGGTTTAGTAACTGCGTAATTTCTGGTGCAACATTAAATGCAACCTTCTAGACCAACTTAGGGCGTCACGTTAACTTTTGGTGAGCAGAAGTAATCAAGCATTGCCTTTTTTGGCTAGCCTACACCATTCAAGCTTTAACGTTGCTCTGGGAGATAACGAGATGTCTTAGCAAAACCGCTTTTAGCGAGAACGGTTTTTAGTCATCTCAGCTCTGAGAGCTGATATGAAAATGGCTATAATTACGTAGGTAAAAATATAGCACGAAGAAATAGTTTGCTAACGTCTCGGCCCTACTTTGCATTTTGCTTACCGCTTTGGTCCATGATCCAACGAGTGAATGCAATGCATTGTGGGATACGAAAAACTGGCCAAGGGGTGAAGTCAAAGGGAAGGAAAGAGGAAAGAAGGAAGGAAAACGAGGACGTAGTAAAAAGCGGTAAGGAAAAAAGAGCCAAAAGTAGGAAACCGTACTTAAATAACGTTAAACAAACAAAAACGGCAGTATCCTTATTATAATTACAATTCATGGACCTTTGGCCAAAATATCTATGTAATAAAACTGAAAGCAAAGAAAGGACGTGACTCGTTGTGGTATTTAATCATTTCTATTTCTTTTCTATTTTGACGCAGTTTGAATTTCTCTATGTTTTTAGGGATATTTGCTGCTACCTGCCGCAGATCACATTCTGTCAGTCCTGTGAGTGACTGGAAAATCTGAATACTTGAATAGATTTCCTGAACGTTGCTTATGGAGTTCAGGTTATTGCAGCCCTCATGTGCTTACATTATTTATCCATCGTTGAAATTTTATAGCAGAAACAAAAAAGAAAATACTGATTTCATCTGTAATAAAAAAATATCTGGTGCCATAGTTTGAACACTTGGTCTACCATGCATTTCACCAGAATTTATTTTGCAAACCTCTTATCCATGCATATCTAGCTATACTTACGCGCTTGTTTCACAGCTGAATTGGTCTCAGAGACACCAAACATAGAAAGAAAGTGGCATTTACATTTTTAATGTAAACCATTGCACACTTAGACTGTCTTTATATTGTTTTTTATATAAATTTGCAAAAGTCATGAGTCACCCCTAATAATTTGCAAGTAAAATGGGAAATACGTTCAACGATTTATTGAAACGTGCAAACACAAATGGAAATATAGTTTGTACAGTGCTAACGAGCACGAAAGTCGATATTTGATACCACTTACAGCTTAACCTTAACACTCTTAGACAGGCTTTCTTGTAAGTTCATTAAAAAGTCTTCAGGACTACTCTCTGACAAGATGTTCCCACACTGCTTTCATAATGTTGAGGTCCATGGTCTGGGGAGGCAAATCTGATAGTGTTCCAGTGTGTTTTTTCTATCCAGGTATGCGTTTACTGTATTTTACTGCATTGAAAGCAAAATATAAATAAACGAAGGCTGGCTTAAGTCTTCGCAGAGCAATGTCGCCGTGATACATTTATCTACACTAGAAAGCAGAAAAATTGTGGTAAATTGGTGTAAGGTTTTTATTGTGCATTTTTCCATAATAATACATTAAAGAATAATGCTGATCATAAATGCCTGTAATTGTTGAATAGTTTATATGCAATAAAATATAAATGCCACTCTTCATATAGGTCCCTATACCTTCAGTTTTTGAAATAATATTTATTTCATGTGAAAATAGCACATTTTGATGTGCAATAACAGTGCCGCATCACTCAGTACTCAGATGTTTTCCAGAGCTCAGTGCACTCAAGTCGAGGCACGTTCCCGTTGTAGTCTGATGCGCGCACTCGGAACCATGTCGCCATTTTGATTCGAAAAATATGACTGAGTTTTTCCTGCTTTGCGTGCTAAACTTAGCCCCGCGTTTGAATTACTTTGTGAACGAGTACGTATCATACATTCTGCATTTGAAATAACACGGATTTTTATTAGCGCCAAGTAGTCATTAACGCGGGGGAATTGTTTATTTTGTAGTCTTCAAAGCCAAATTTGACTATCGTTAGCTAAGTTGCGCTAGCTAGCGGCAGCCTGTGCTGTCGCAGACTGACCCCTTCTTCAAAACAAATCACTATTCGCTCACAGGCTAATGTATGTTAGCTTACGCGGCTAGCTAACAGTAGCTGGACAGCTAGTGACTCAGTAGGTGGCTGCTTAACGAAAAACTCCAGCAACAATTCAGAACAGACGGGATTAATTGCAGCGGACTTTCAACCAAAGGTATGTTTTAATCGTGAATTCTCATCGTGAGTTTGAGTGGAGAGCTAATCTTAACTCTGCTGCTGCAACGACAAAGTTGAACCTAAGTTAGAGAGCTATTTAAGTTGGCCGCTCAGTACACGTTAACTATTGGTAGCTAATTAGCTTATGTGCTAATCAGAGAAAAGGAGGAACTAAGGTTAGCTGAGCTGTTTGCTAACTTCATAAGTTGGTACCTAAACATTGTGAATTAACACTAATCAAGAATAATGTTGGTCAAGCGGCTAACTTCGCACAAGGAATATGTTGTGGCTGTTGGATTACTTAATCGTTAATGTAACATAGTCGCTTAGTGTAAATGTTTAGTCTCATCGAAGTTAACATTATTTACTTTCTCACTGATACGCCTCTTAAAACCCTGCATTTCTTTTGAGTGTTTTTATAGCCCAGTAACTAAAGAGCTAACGTTAGTTAGTGGTGTTCAGTACAGCCCTTCGGAGTCGGCTGAGGCCGGCAGCAGCGAAGACTTACTGAGTTGGAAGTAACTACTCAGAACCTGATGAGTTTGTAGTTTAATCTTTCATGTTGGAATAACTGATCATTTCAACAGTGCATGGACTATATATATATATATATATATATGAGTATCGCTTGGAATTGGTACCCACCTCTGGAGTTGAAGTAAACAGACATCTGAGCCCCTACCACAAGTCAGTTGATGTGCATTTCATGCCAAGGCTGTGGAAGCTCAGTTTACATTTCTTTAGTTACACATCAGTGTGTCTCTTATTGTTAGACAATCTTAAGAAATGG
>JAVDPK010002570.1:316012-333113 GCA_034780415.1 Cichlasoma orientale | reverse complement strand
AATATTATCGTTAATCGCAATAATTTCTGAGACAATTAATCGATTAGCAAAATTTGTTATCGTGACAGGCCTATTACATACTTATTATTACTTTTGTCTTATTTTGAATGGATTCTAGGATTGATACAGTGAGCTTTTAAAAGCCTCTTGTGGTGCTCAGATCAGAGAAGAAGGGAAAGTTGACCAAAATAGTCAATGTATAGGGTGATGACTATGCATATACTGTAGTAGTATTCTATTTATAGAAAATATGATGATTTAGGCAAAAATAACTTGTTTGTTAAAAATGTTTATTTTAAGAAAGTGACAATATATAGAATGTTAAAATTATGCATTCTCATATAGCCATGAAGAAGACTTCAAATAATGAGGTCGTATGTCTGTGTAGGTTCTCAGTCATCTAGGTCATAGTAGTCTCTGGAGCTTGAAAAAAGGACGACTGGACTTCTTTTTGTTTTAAAACAAAAAGAGGACGAATTTTTTTCATATCAGTTTATTGTTATGTGTAAGAATATAAATCAAATCACTACTTCTGTTGAGCTTAAAGGGTCTTTTTTTTACTCCTAGATGAAAATATATGTTTAATTTTGGTTTAAATAATTATACATTACACAACTGTATTTTAAATAACACAGGCATATGTAATAAACTAAAATCTTAATTCTGACCAGTTAAAAGCTTCAAGTGTTACAGAAGAGCACAAGTTAGGAAATCTTTTGGTCACTTCCAAATAAATAGTGTAGATATTAATGCAAAATAAAATCTCAGAAAACTACCTCTATAATGTATCATTTATTTTGTATAATTTAGACTGTTTTAAATTGTTGGATAACAACTCCACTAGTAATTAGACAAAAAACATATCCTGTATAGAGCTGCAACAATTCGAGTAACTTGATTTTATATATATATATATATATATATATAAAAAAAAATCCTCGGCATAAATTTTTTGCTTTCATTGATACACAGCTGTGAGTGCTAAGTTGTCACCATGTAAACACAAATGTTTCACTCAATGTATCTAGGAGCATATGTGTGAATAAAAAGTATAACAACATTAAGCCCTTTCAGCCCCCAGTTTTTCAAGACTGATAACAGAACAGCAGTGACAATGCTGTCATAGTTTAATGTGGAGTTTGTCCACACACACAACAAAGAGCAAAGAGGTGGTGCCGTTACTGAGAAGGTGAGCTCAGGTGGAGTGAAAGAAGACATTTTTCTAGTGTCCAAAACAGCAGCGCTTTTTTCTGTAATCACCACAACAAAAACTTGACTGGGATAAACCTGGTGGGAGTCCTTCATCAAAACAACTGATCAACAAGCTCCAACATGAAGAAAAGCAAACTTTGTGGCTACCCTATTAATCACATTACCAACCTTATATATTTATCATGTGTTGCAGTTTTAATTCATACTATATATATATATATATATTTATATTTATTATATTTGTTTTATAAATAAAACATTTTTGTTAACACATATGTTTAGGTTAATTTAGATTAGATTAATACTTAATTCCCTAGTTAGGGTTAGCAATCGAGGTGACTGGTCAGGGTTAGAGCCAGGATAGGGGTTAGGGTAGGGTTAGGAATGTGGTAAAGATCTGGGACCCGGCTGCTTCCAGGTCTCAGGTGGTACACGGTCCATTGCAGGGAGTAGAGATCCTCCCCACAATGGCGGAGGTACGAAAAATTTCCCACCTTGGGATGCAACAACAGGCCTTTGTGCTTCTTGAGCTCCTTGTGCAACATTTCTGCCTATGTTGGCCTTCCTCAGGCGCGAGCTCAGGGCTTTCTGTTTTCCTTTGTCTTGTATTTTCCTTTTGTCTTTGTTTCTTTGCTCTTTTGTTTTTTATTCCCCTTGTTTGGTCTTTGTTAGATCCCCTTTTGTTTGTTTTTCTGTACCGTTTGCCTTTTTTGTATTTGTTCAATTTGGTTTTTAATTTTTAAATGTCCAATTTGACTTTACTTTTAATCAACTAGGGTTAGGGTTTAACGGAAGTTAAAATATGCAGACGAACAGTTAACTTTGTATAACCCCACTTTGCATCTGTAGCAGGGTGTATAGAGTATTAGACCATATTTATTTCAAGGCTCTAGTAACATTATTTTGCAGATTTAGATTAATATAAATGAAAAATAAATTATTAATTAAATTGTATTAATATTTAATATAATTTTTTTTTTTGCAGGTCAGTAAAAATATACATTGGCCAGTAAAACTCTGAGTCAGTGACCTGGGGCTGTTAGGACACTGAATTATCAGTAATATTAATTATTAACATCTACACCATCTGGGCCCTACTCCAGGAAGCATGTTCAACAAACTGAGTGAAGAAAAATCAAAAAAGAACTGTTGATCAACTCTGAGATCAGTAACTGAGTTTCCTGTTCCAGAACAGCTGATCAGAGTTAGTTCAGTCAACTCTAAGTTCACCCTGAGTTAAGCGCGTATGTGAGTAAAGAAAGAAAGGTGGAGCTACAAAATGACGATTCATCATGGCAACAGATAAATAAAGAGCAGCACCTTAATTTTAATCCATTGGATCGTGGAATATGAAAACATGTCAGTGCTGACCATGATATTTATCTTAAAAATGGGGGAGGAAAAGAGTAATTTTAATCACCATAGTCTGGTCTTTGTCTTTGACAATCTTTATAGACAGAATAAAAGTTTGATATTAAATATATAGTTCTTTTTAATGCTATTTGATATTTAAATCTCATTATTCAGTTGTAAACTGACAGAGCCAAAATGTAGGAGACTGAAGACAACAATCTGGAGAACCAAATCAGACACAGTTTACCGATCGACGTGCGATATTAGTTACCTAAATAACAACACAGAGTGGATCAGCAAACGGCAGCAAACAGAAGGTCTGGAAGATCAATCAGTCTATTTGTTTCAGAGTAGTTAGTTCGGGGCAACATAGTCAAGTAAGATTTTCATTGTTCGGAGGCTGGTTTCACCGCGGGACTACATGGTATTATCTGCAACGTCTGCAAATTCTGTTTTCAAAATGTTATAAATGCCAAATACAATAAAAAAAAATATATACATTGTTCAGGCTTACCTGTGAAAGGTAAGCCCATGTGATTCAGTTTTGCCTGTAAAATGATTTGAACAACGCCAGGAAGCATCAGAGTGATGCACCTCTGTTTATTTTTGCCACATCTAATATGGCGGCGACATTGACGTACGATTCAGCGCTCAATGCGGCGTCTATGTATATATGTCTAAGGCTAAAACTGCTTCCTGGAATGTGACCCAGAATGTCTGTTTTCTGCAGCAGGAAACGTTGCATGTGAATGTTGATCTGCACGCTCTTCTTCATTGCAGCCATCACGTGCTCCTTTAAAGGCTTACGCACACATACTCATTCACTAGCACAGTTAAATATGATGCAGATACACACACACACACTTAATCGACCTCATCCAAGAGACACAATACTATCAACTCTTTTTGCCTCCTACTAATGTAAGAAAGCCTTCCAAGAAGACAGAGTAATGCTATTTTATTTTATGCCTTAGTTTAATTTGCATGTATACCTTATTGTAACATTACTCTGGATTATTTATTCTGTTCCGTATAACTGTTTGGTTTTAGACTTTTTTTTTTCTACTTGCATCTTTGTTTGATGCCATTAGAAGTGGAAATCTTAGTGTCATCATGGCTCAGGAGGTAGTTCAGGTTGTGTACTGAAAGGAAGGTAGGTGGTTCGATCCCTAGCTGCTTCAGTCTACATGCCAAAGTATCCTTGGGCAAGATACTGAACGCTGAGTTGCTCCCGATGTGTTCATTGGAGTCTAAATGTATGTGTGAATGTTAGATAGACAGCACTTAGATGTAGAAAAAAGTGCTTGTATGAATGTGTGTGATGTAGCGCATTGAGTTTTCAAGTAGAGTTGAAAAGCGCTAGAGAACTAGCCCATTTACCATTATCTCAGGCACACACAGTAACTACAGAAGTCCAGCCCATCAGCTTGTCCTATCTTCTGTTTACAAAGTTCAGTCAGTCAGAAGAAAGCTGGCTTAAAAGGAGGGGCGAAGTAGCTAAAATGGCTTGTTTCAGAAAGTGGATAGACTGAGAGGCAGCTCAGAGCTATTTTAAACTGTAATTCATGCAAAGCTACTCTACTAGAGTCCAAGAACAAAAGAATTGTGTTGGAAATGATGAAAAATGGTCCAATTTAATGTTCTAAACAACATGTGGTGTTTTTTTCTTTTGTTGTTGTTTTTTAATCAGTCTGGGAAAAGGTCATAAGATTTTATGGTGATTTCCAAATATTGATGCACTCGCCTTTTAAGATGATTTGCAATATAACACAAATTTACACAACACCATTACATAAATTTTCAATGTGATTCATAATGTGTCTATATATTCATGACTGTCTGAATGATATAACATTTATTATAAAAGCTTTGTCTGTTAATAATCAGCCTTCATGTTGTGCAGGGTATGGTGAGCCTCTCAGTGTCCCATCTCCTAAAGAGGCCCACATTTTAAGAGGAGACCCATGCTGATAAATGCCAGGCCTCGCCACACTCTCTGTTGTCTGCACAAACACAAATGCCTGCCTGCCCGTGGGGGAGGTCTGATTAAAGATATCTACATTTCATCCACTGGTATGTGTGAACACTTTACTGTGAGGCATTTCTGTTTTTTCTTGCAGTTGCACCATGACTACATTTATTCGGACCAGTACTCCAGCTGTGGTAGAAAAGCTGTCCATGTAAATAATGAGCAACATTTTATTTCTGTCTTGACTGATATCAGCTCTGTGTTGTATTAGAACATCAGTTACTTTCCAGTTTTGAACTCCTACAGCCATCTACACTGGCTGATATCTCACAGCTTTACGTGAAGGACCAACTAACTAGAGCATATGTTGTTGTCTCATAAACCTATGAAAAATTCAGTGAAGGCTGTCTGAAGTGCCCTACATTAATGCATTAACTGCAGTTGGCCACATCTTACTTGATCACCCTTATTCACACTGTGACTAGTCACATTAGATCAGTCAAAGAATGCTGTTTACAGGACAGATTAAAGTTAATCCCAGAATATTACAGTCCCTGTGAACATTATCTTTGGTATAAAGGGATATAAGTACTAGTGCTGTACTAATCTTCTAGCTTAAACACTTGTTTACATCAGCTTCTCTCCCCTGCTTCCTTCCCCAACCTTCCACTCTTACCTTTCCTACTCCTCTCCTAATTCTTGCCACTGCTGGGTCTCTCTGCGCTGCCTCGACATCTGTTCTTTCTTTTTCTCCTACCTCTCTCCTCACTCTGCTATCCCAGGGCTGTGTCCCCCCTCCCAGCGGCCACTATGTTTTGGAAGTTTGACCTGCACACCACCTCCCACATTGACCAACTGCTGGACAAGGAGGACGTGACACTGAGAGAGTTGATGGAGGAGGATGACGTCCTGCAGGAGTGCAAGGCCCAAAACCGTCGGCTCCTCCTCTTCCTCTCCCAGGACCACTGCATGCAGGAGCTGGTCAGCCTCATCACCACTGAGCCACCTGCTGATCTGGAGGAGAGGAGCCGGTTTAAGTGAGAGCTCACACTGACACTCAATTAACTGCTGGGAAAATACAGAAAAACAATGTTGTTAGAGACATTACTTTCAGTAATAAGCAGCTACAATTTACAAGGTATTATTATTAATACTAATAAGAGAAATATGAAGTGGAACATGCCAATTCACGAGGCTTAGGAACATGAGCCTCATGAACATGTTTGTTTAATAATATTTCATAAATACAAATTTAATACATATATAAATACATTTATCCATCCATCCATTAATTTCCGCTTATCCTGTTATATATTTATTTAATATTTATTAGTCATCATTCCCATTATTTAGACATGCAATGTCACTTTGAAATCGTCAGATTGACAGAGAGACCTGATCTTACTGTCATTCTGGTTCTTTTTTCCCTGCAAGGTTTCCCAATGTTGCTTGTGAGCTCCTGACATCAGATGTTTCCATCATAAATGATAAGCTGGGTGGAGATGAGTCTCTCCTCGACGTGCTCTACCACTTCCTGGAGCAGGACCCGCCTCTCAACCCCCTACTAGCCAGCTTCTTCAGCAAAACTATCGGCAATCTCATTGCCAGGAAAACGGAGCAGGTACACATTAAAAAAGATATCATGTAACATTTCTGCTCAAATTAACTGGATCATTTAATGTTGGGAACTTTTCCAGGTCTCAAAGTTACTGAGTTTTCAGAAAGTATTACCTCCTTGAGCAGGAACCTTTTGTGGGGTTAAATGAGTTCCTGGGGCTTAATAAAAACCCTGGTCCCTACTTTGGAAACTCAGTCTGTTCCTTCAAAGGTTCTATGTCTGGGAGAAAGATTCCTGCAGTGAAAACATGACTTTAGAGTATAGAAACTCTCAAATGTAAAAATAAAAAATTCATATTTAGCTGTCTGTTTTTTAAAATCCAAAGTGTTTAATGTTTTGTATTTTTCCAGGTGATTACCTTTCTAAAGAAAAAAGAAGGCTTTATTGGTCTGGTGCTGAAACACATTGACGCCTCTGCCATGATGGACCTGCTGCTTCGCCTCATTAGCTGTGTGGAGCCTACCCCCTTGAGACAGGATGTTCTGCATGTAAGCTATTGAAACATTGTTATAGCTCTGAGTGAGCTCTAACCTCTACAATGCTTTAAAAGTATCTGTTTCTTTTGTATCTCAGTGGTTGAATGAGGAAAGGCTGGTACAGAGACTCACAGAGCTCATCCATGCTGGCAAAGATGAGGAGGTGAGTGAGTGGAAAGCTTGCTTGGAGTTTCTGTCCCTGTGTTGTCATGATGCTCTCTTAATTATTTCTGTTGATGGATTAATGTAACCTAAAGGAGTCTTCTGTGAATTTAGGTATTTAATTCAATTATTTATTTTTCAGAGACAATCAAATGCATCCCAAACGCTTTGTGACATCATCCGCCTTAGCCGAGACCAGGCCAGTCAGATGCAGGAGAATGTGGAGGCTGACCCACTATTGGCTGTACTAGAATCGTAAGTTTGCAGGGCAGTTGTACATTTGTAGTAGTGTACAACTATCTCTAGGAACTATATGGGGAAGTGCTTTCCCACATCACTCCATGCATGCACTTTCAAGTAAATGCTAAATGGACTGGTTCTTATATAGTGCTTTTCTACTTTACTTGAGCACTACTTCATACAACACGTGTTCATTCACCCATTCACACACATACAAGCACTTTCTATCTAACATTTGCACACACATTCAAGCTCAGAGCAACTCAGGGTTTAGTATATTGCCCAAGAATACTTTGGCATGCAGACTGAAGCAGCCAGGGATTGAACTGCCAACCTTCCGATCAGTAGACAACCTGTGCTACCTCCTGAGCCATGTCCACACAAGCAAAAATTGTAGATACATGGATACACACCATTGTCGTTGTTGACTGTTGTTTGCTTAGTTCTTGATCTGAAATGGAGCGGTGTTTTTAAAAAGCCTCAGGTTGTAGCATGTGTACACAAAGACTAGCTGGCAGAGCCTGTTTGACTACAGCTTTGATGTATCTATTTTTTTTGGTGCAAGTTTTACTTTGTACCTTTTGAAAATGCTTCCTTGTGCATCAGAAGCAAAAACATGACTGCTAGCTGGCCTTTTACTACTGCATACATTTTGCGTTCCAGGCAGGAGAGTGTGGCAGGGCTTCTCAAGAACATGTTTGAGGGGGAGAGGAGTGAAGCCTCCATCGTTAATGGAACTCAAGTGCTACTTACCTTACTGGAGACCAGGAGGTCTGGGTGAGTCCCCCTCAAGTTCTTAATCATAAAGGATCATAAAGTTAATTGTAGTCTCTTTTTCTGAGTGTTAAGTGCAATGACCTCATTTGGTAAATATTGTCTTTTCCTCTGTCTATCGGGGTGGGGGGAGGGGTCACAGTGACTGAGCTGATATTTTTTTACTTCAAGACTGCTGACCTAATGATTGTGTCTGCTTGTATCTGCCAGGTTGGAAGGGCTGATGGATCTGTATTCTCAGGGTTATGAAAGGTCTTACACTGTCAGCAGCAGTATTTTAAATGCCATTGAGCCCCATTTAAAGGACTTCCAGCAGCTTCTTCTGGATCCCCCCAAGGTAAGTCCAACAGTGCAGTTCCAAGTCATGAAACAGCAAAAAGTGTAAGCATGAGCACATAGACATAATTTATAAACACTGCAGTCATTTGTTGTGGTTCTTGAATTGGTACTGTTCTTTTCAGTGTTTCCAGTATTGTTGACGTAGAATTGAACCTTGTTGTTTTTATGTTCTGTGGGATTCTGTGACCACACTACTTCACATGGTCCTGTCCTTCTCTCTCTCCAGAAAAGTGCAATATTGACGACCTTTGGCGTTCTTAAAGAGCCACTGGGGAACGCTCGCCTTCACGTGGCCCGGCTGGTGGCCGCCCTACTGCAGACCAATGCATCCAGTATCTGCCAGGAGCTCTGCAACCTTGCCACCATGGACCTGCTACTGGTAAGCCTTTTTTTTATGTCATACACTTTTAGAAGATCCTTCAGTGGGTGCCATTGCCTAATTCCTTTTGTATATTGTACACTATATTGCATCAGATTTGCACAATGTTAGTCATGAAGTTGGGAAGCACTCTGTCTATTACACCATCTGACCAAAGGGCAGTGGGTGTTACCTCTTTGGAGCAGGTTCAAATAAGAACATTAAGCTTTGTCTGGAAGCAGACTAGGGATTTTAAATCCTGCCCTGCTGTACTGGTTAAACAACAGATGGTCACTGGAAAGGTAATTTCTGGCTCAGATATTACCACCATGACTTTTTTTTTTTAAACTGTTTTGTCAGTAACTGGATAAATGCTTAAAATGACATTTAATACTGAAATTGATGTGTCCATTTAATTCAGTGTTTTTTTTTTCTGGTTTTTTTTTTTTTCTGTAGGATCTGTTCTTCAAATACTCCTGGAATAACTTTCTGCACTTCCAAGTGGAGCTGTGTGTGGCATCTATCCTGAATTATCCTTCCTCAGAAGAGCGGCCAGGCCCGGGTCTACAGAACCACGAAGAGAACGCTACAGCATCCAGCTCTCAGGTGCAAGAGGAGGAAGCAGCAACAGGCAGGACAAGTGACCCGCAGGCCTCCATCCGTAATGTGCTTGTGGCACATGTAAGTGGTTTACACATGTCCTGTCCTTGTTAGATGACACTGAAATATTTCCACAAAATCACATTGTGTTGCTCTTGGACTCTTAGCTCTTCCAGAAGTGTCGATTGGTTCAAAGGATCCTTGATGCGTGGGAGGAGAATGATAAAATACAGTAAGAATCTTCTCATATGCATTTTTATTTTAAAAAGAGCACTTTCTTCCACTGTTTCATATATTATGTGCGTGAAAATTAAAAATGCTAAACTGCTGTCTTTTTATTTGTTATATTTCTTAAAATCAGTGCTGTTACTTGAAGGTAATAAGTGTGTCTGTGAATGTCAGGACTGAAGGTGGTACCAGGAGAGGCAACATGGGCCACCTGACTAGAATAGCCAACATGGTGGTCCAGAACCTGGAGAAAGGACCAATACAGACCCAGATCTCTGACCTCATCAGAGGTATTTATGTAGTTCAGTACTCTCACTAGACAAGATTCAATTTTAACTGAAAAGTCAGTGAAAATAAATGTTTCTGCTGGGGTTTCCTGTTTTTTTGCAGAGCTACCAGAAGACTGCAGAGGTCGCTGGGAGAGCTTTGTGGATGAAACCCTGAGAGAAACAAACAGGAGGAACACAGTAGAACTGGTAAAACATTATTCAGTAGAATTATTCTCCTTCAAATAACTGGCATTTATAGCTCATTTCCTTTTCCTCTTTCCCTACTTTCAGCCCAGGTCTGTGTCCTGCAGCAGTTTATAAGGACAGGACCAAATTGTGTCAGAGTAGCCGTTACTGGCTTCTCAGTAAATTTAGCTTCTCTTCTCAAATTATTTGCTGAATAAATTAAAAAATATAAGCAGTAAAATTCAGAAGTATCTTTACTGAAGATGCAGTTTTTACCCTGATTACACTTTGTAGCTTTTAAGCTTCAGTGGGGCCACAGACAGGGGGAGGTAGCTCACCTAGGTTTTTTTCTAATAAATTTCAGATGAACAGGACTCCTGCACTGAAAATAATAAAACTTTAAAAAAGACTTTATGCCCCTTAAGAGAAAACCTATGTGGAAGAAAGCATCTGCACTGTTGAACTGAGCTTCCTCTGCACTATGTTCTGCAGGTAAGCACCCTCAACATGCACTCGTCCAGTGAGGATGATGACATGGAGAGCCCCTTCCCCAATGACCTGTCTCTCCAACAGGTAAACAACCTCCTTGAAAAGCAAACACACATGCACAAATCACAATAAAACACTTTCCCCATCACTCTAAACCACAAGTAATGAGTCTAAAATATCAACTCACCAGCTGTGCTTGAACTTCACAGGCTTTCTCAGACTATCAGATCCAACAGATGACTGCCAACTTTGTGGATCAGTTTGGGTTTAATGATGAGGAGTTCAGCGAACATGATGAAAATATCAAGTAAGTAGTAAAAGTGTTCACAGCTAACTGCAGCTTGCAGTCTCTAACAAGTGAATCATCTAAAAAAGGAGTTCATAGATTCTGAAAGCTGATCTTTAGTTCTCAGGGATTCTTTTGGCAAACATTTACTGCATTATTTGAAACTTTGGCCACATTTAATATAAAAGTATATAATGCAACAATGCCCAACATATTTCCAACTACTGGCTTACAAAAAATAGGATAATTTGAATTTCTATGTATACTTCTGGATAGCTTAATCAATAATAACATTGCATAATTTATTAGATTTATATATTTATATTCATAGGTCTAAACCTATAAATTAGTAATAATTAAAGCTTTAGAATACATATACTTTACAGACACTCCTGCAGGTAATGCAGTGACAGAAAGAGGGGGGAGGAGGCTGCTGTCGACCACCTACCAAAATTTTCCAGAAATCTGCCAAAAAAAAATTGTCTGCAGCTTTCACTTAAGCTGCTTTTAATTCAGATGCATAGCAACAATGGAGTGGAGCACAGGAAGACCTTTCTTCACATTTATGTATGTTGATAAGGGGTTTTTACCTTTTTACTGCTGCTTCCTTGCAGCCCACTGTGTGGTATGTGTGTCCACAACAACTTTACTTTCAGTATTTTTGTTAAGAAAACCTTCTTTGCCTGCATTTAGTTCAGTTAAGTTTATATAGCGCCTAATCACAACAACAGTTGTCTCAAGGTGCTTTATACTGGAAGGTGAAGATCCTACAATATCAGAGAGGGTGAGGGGAAGAGAAAAAAAATGAAAGCATAGGGAGGTGGAACAAAACACACACTATGGGAGTGAGAAGATGTAATTTAGTCACGTGCAGCATAAATGCCCGGGAAGTGAAAAGAGGTGCGTGAAAGAAATGGCCATTGCATCATTGGAAGTTTTCCAGCAGCCTGAGCCAATAGTAGCATAACTAAGGCATGGTTCAGGATCACCTGATCTAGCTCGAACTATAAGCTTTATCAAAAAGGAAACTTAAGTAGAGAGGGTGTGTATCTCCTGAATACCAACTGGGAGCTGCGTCCATGGGACAGGGGCCTGGAAGCTGAAGGCTCTGCCTCCCATTCTACTTTTAGAAATTCTGGGAACCACAAATAAGCCTGTAGCATACAGGACCTGGTATTCCTAAGCGGTCTAGTATCCATGTACTAACCAGGGCCGACTTTGCTTAGCTTCTGAGGGCAGATGAGCTCATCCATGCTCAGGGTGGTATGACCATAATCTTACAATACTTTGTTTGCACGCATGCTCCTAAGTGTATTTTACAGTCCACATGCATCTATTTGTAGCCACTAATGTGAGTGAAAGATGCTGTTGAGCCCTGCACCACCAGTATCATCATCTTACTGTTAGCCTCTTGATTTGAGAAGCCTCATATCATCCTTTAATGTGAAAACAGGCTACTGACTGTAAAGCAGTGTAATCTACAAGTCATCACGTTAATTTGTAGCTGACCATCGGTCACCAGTGGTCATTCCAGGCCTGCCTGGGTAACTATCTGATGTATGTACCATTCCCTCATATGTCAGTCAGCAATATTGTTCGCTCTCGCTGGTAGCTGCTTCAAATGCTGTCCTCGAAGCTGAGTAAAGTATGACCAGGGGCCCGCCCACTTTCCTGTGCCAGCAGTTTTTTCCTCTATTATTGCTTGAATTTGCTGAATGTCACATCTTTCTATGACCTCTGGTCCCAAGAAAAAGCACACACAGGGGTGCCCGTTAGTATTCTTGTTTTCTTTTACTTTGCTTTGTGAGGATGTCACGTTTTAATACTGTGTGTGTGTGTCTGTGTTCTCCCTCCTCAGTGCTACGTTTGACAGAATTGCCGAAATAAACTTCAATCTAGATGCTGATGATAATAGTGTAAGTGGTTTACTAGCATTTGTGTCTCATTCTGTTGTGAAATGATCTAAGTGAGCCAAGTGTTTCTGCTGCCACCATCACCAGCTTACTACTGTCGAGTGAAAAGAGTGGACACCCTGTTTAAGGGTAGCATCAGTGCAAGCTTTTTTTTTTCTTTTCTTTTTAAATGGCTCCTCATTTTAAATTAGTTCTTTACAGAAGGTCTTTCTTAAATATACATGTCATAATATTAAATATTATGACATGCATCCATCATGTCATAATATTTATCTTTATTTGAAGAAGCATAAACCTGCTGCTGATAAACAGCCTGTCCATCGAGCCATTAAAAAGTCCCATTAAAAGTCCTCCTTTAATTTGAGGTGCCGGTTTGTTTACAGGCCAATGCAGCTGCATTTGAAGCCTGCTGTAAAGAGAGGATACGCCAGTTTGATGATGCTGAAGAGGAGGAGGACATTTGGGAGGAGAAGGAGATCAACTATGCAACACAAGCTAAATCCAGAACAAGGTAAACCCGTTCACCTTTACATTTCCTCACTGCGCTTCATTGCGTGCATTTGATTTCTGTCGTTAGCCATTTAATTTCTAATCAGCTTCTCTCCTTTGCCACTTCCTTCCAGGTTTGGAGTCTCTCAAACCTCAGAGGGAAGCTCCAGGAGCAGCATAGAAAATGGAGGCCGGGAACGGGATCGTGGATCCGAATCGGATGAGGACGAAGACTCTGAGCAGAACACATCGGATTCTGGTAGATTGGCAGGTTGAATGCAGCCAAATGTCACACTAACCTATAAACAGCCCTTCAAATTAAACTTTTTTCTAATTTGTAAAAAATAAAACGGTATGAGTTCAATGATGGCTGACCTACAGCCAAATTTGTTTGTCTTCCAATACATCACATATTGGTCACGTAAAGCATTTGACAGCGGAGCTCTACAGGCTTGTTTTGTCTAATCTTCAGGTCAGCAAATTTGCTGTGGCTGGACAGCAAATTTCAGGGATTCTGGAGAAACTGCAGCATCCCAAACCCCACCAGGGTGGGACAGTTCAGCAGGGAGAGCAGCAGAGACACAGGAAACTGGATGGGCTAACTTCACTGAGTTCCAGCCTTTCTCTGGGTGAGCAGCTAATCCCATTTTGGCTGGTCAAACTGTTTAGCGACCTGTGGATAAAGCGCCATTTCCAATGACAGGAAAGCCTTTGTCTCTTGATTTTTGTAGTGTTGTTTATGTGTGAAGGGGTTTCACACTGGGGACGGCTTTCATAGGAACTCTTCAGAATAATGCAACAAATATTATCGTCAGTGCTTTCTTCTTGGTTTCCTACAGTACAGAGACAGATCCCAGATGCAGCTCTCCTGTGGAAACAGGCAGCAGTGATGTAGATAAACAAGCCAAACAAAACCATGAGAAGAGTGGTGAGTCCCACTGAATCCCACATCAGTGCTCCAGTCAGCAGATCATCTCCTAAAGTCATTTCCAGCTCAAAACACCTGCTATTGATTGGGGCTGGCAATAAATTTAAAGTGTCATACAGCAAGTATTTTTCTGTCTGTATTTGTGAGCAGATGTTAGTACCTCCTCTGGTCCAGCAGGAGAAGGGAGAAAGGCTCCACTCGTGGCCTCAGACAGTAGCTCCTCCGGAGGGTCTGATAGTGAGGAGGATGCCGGGGCTCCTCCCGCTGCAGCCGTCACCTCAGAAACAGCCAGTGCCCCCAGCAACAAGCCAGCTGACCTCAAAAGGTTTGCATCATTTCAGCTGAAGTTAACCTCTTGTCTATTCAGGTTACGTAGCAGCACACGGTCTGTGCTCGTGCATCATAATGAATTGCACAGCAGTCTGCTTTTTGATAGCAGCTCACTGTCACCCATTTAACACTCTGTACCCCATAACAGCCTGCCAGTGTGAGTCTACTACTGTTTGTGTATAAAAATGTTTTTGTACACACTAACTTTGAACACATTTTAATAATAACAACACTTATGAATGAATCAGGAATAAAAACTGATACATGACAATTAAATATTTTGCAATACTTTACATTTTTACCCCCGAGTCACCTCAAACACTCTGACCTGCTTTTATCTGGTGAGTGTAGGCTGTCAGTCTGCGCTTTACCTCATAAGGCCGGCTGTGGAGCGTTCACAGCTAAACTTAGGAGAAAAAGTAAGGACATTTGTGTTTGGTCACTTATTGCTTTGTTGTAACAATGCTTCTTGGCAGTACATTCTTGTGGGTTGAGCAGCACAGTTGAGTATGTGAGTTGCCCTCATGAATAGCTTGCCTCTGGTGTACTATGAGGTGAGTTGTTGAGGATTTCCAAAACTTTTCTGTTGGAAAGCGCTTCTATTCTTGTCACTGTTAGCTGATGTTAGCCGGTGTTACTGAAACTTCTTTGAAGTGGAGCTAACATCATCATCTAACACTGACATTTAGTGATTAAGCTCTCATACGATGGGAGAATGTAATCAAACTGTTTATCGGAGGGAAAGTGTGAGTTTTAGGACACTCGAGCCTAACATTAGCTGGCATAATGTTAGTTTATAACTTAGCTTATAACCAGCTGCTGTTGTCTCGCCGGCTCCTGTCAGCTGTCTGGAGATGGGTCGCATGTCGGATCTGCTGAAAATCAGTAATTGTGTCAATATTGGAAATAAATAACCTTTTATTCATGTTTTCATATGTTAGAGCCCTGACTTTAGTTCAGGAGATGAAGCTTGAGGTGATCAGGAAGAGGATGAGGGAGGAGAGAGCAGTGATGGAGGAGGCAGAAGAGAAGAAGGTGAAAGCAATAATGAGAAAAAGATAATAAGGTGACACTGAGAAGTAGATATGTACAAATCTTAAATGGTCGTATATATAACTGTGATCTTTAAATTAAAACCAACTTTACAGCAGTTTCTGTATTTTTAGGTGTTTAGAGTGATCATCAGATTTCCCCTTTCAGAGTTTTCAGGAATCTGGAACATTCTCATGGAATTCTGTTTGGGGATAGAGGATTAAACAGAAAAGGTCTAAATAGGTCACTTGATGGGAGTATACAGTGAGTAAAATATGAACCATTGCACATCTAAAAACAAAAAACCCAACAAGCTGAAATGAAGCAGATACACATGCTGAATGGAAAAAATCCTGCAGCCACACACAGAAAACCCCTGTGTGTGTGTGTGTGTGTGTGTGTGTGTGTGTGTGTGTGTGTGTGTGTGTGTGTAAACATCTATATTTGAAACATAATTACCACATTGATGTGATTATAGAGCAGGCTGGATTTTGAAATTGCTGCATGCATTCAGCTTTGCCTTTCTAAGTTTACTTACATGTACTTCAGTACATCCTGGGAGAAAGAAATGTAAAACCTGGAGCTGCTCGATTATGGGAAAAAGTCATGATCATGATTATTTTGGTCAATATTGAAATCACGATTATTTAACACGATTACTCACTGACTTTGTAAACACTGTATTTATTGCACTGTTCCTTGGTAACCGTGGCCCGTGATTGGTAGGGACACAACGGATGTAATTTGATATTTCTCGGGAGGTTCGGGTCAGGTTATGGCGTCGATTTCCCCCTCAATAATTAACAGTAATTAACACATAATGCACCTGCACAAGCATAAGTGCCGGCAATGTTTCTGGCCGCTTCGCTCGAGCATAAATCAGGGCTAAGAGTATACGGAGTGTAATGTGACAAAATCATTTTAATGCTAATCGTTTTCTGTCTATTAAGCTGTTTTGTGATCGTTTGGATCTAAATTGATATCAAAATTCGATGAATTTAGCAGACCTAGTAAAACCTAAACTGTGATCTCTGGGTTAACTGTGAGTTTGTAACTTGACAGATGTGTAGTTAGTTTTAGTATGTTTAGTGTTAGTTACGGCTCATTAACATAGTTCATCTTAATCAGAGTTGCCGTCTTTTTTAGACCCCCGGTGATGCATACAGTGAGGTCCATGAGCAGTTGTACAGCACCACAGTGGATTTAAAGCCATAACCACTGAGACATTACAGCCCTTTTTTACAAAGGCCCCTCATTTTCACATGCTCAAATGTAATTGGACAGTTGGCTGGCTTTAGTCTCACATTAAAAAAAAAAAATCACATTGTGTTTCTATATAAACAACCGGTATTAGAGTCCCAGTACTAAAGAAGTGACTGTAGCTGTTCAGATGAGCCTTTTTTGAGCACTTCTAAACATTGTGTTTGTTTCCCTCTGCTGGTCTCCAGGGTCGACTGTAGAAGTAAAAGTTCCAAGAACTGGAAAACACATTTAAAACCACCACGAAAGCTTCTACTAAAAACCATTATGCTTCCTGTTCTGTAACTAATATATTAAGTCAATAAATTGTATATATTTTTTTTATCAGTACACAGTTTGGAGAAAAATAAATCCTAACTCTTGTGTTCCGCAGTGAGGAGTGTCCGGTGTCTCTGGAGAAGCTCTCCCTGTCAGACCCTCCGAATCCTAAAGCTTCAGAGCAGCATCCTGCTGAGGACTCGCCTGTAAACACGCAGACAGACAGGAAGTAAGCAGCTCCACACTCACTTCAAATTTAGCTTCATATTCAGCACACATGTGAAGGCGCTCACAGGTGTGTGTGTGTGTGTGTGTGTATGTATGTATATATA
>JAVDPK010002570.1:291954-303604 GCA_034780415.1 Cichlasoma orientale | reverse complement strand
GTGTGTGTGTGTGTGTGTGTGTGTGTGTGTGTGTGTGTGTGTGTGTGTGTGTGTGTGTGTGTGTGTGTGTCAGTGCACCTACCGGAGGTGTTCATGTGTGTGGATGTGAAGCCACTCAGCGTGTTTCTGCCACTATTCTCACTATAAGAAGGCATGGAGCTGATAATGGCCTGCAGATACTTCTCCTGCTCCAGATTGGTGGAGTCTGCCTGAGAGGGCACTGCACAGAGGGGAAGACACACGATCAAAAATGCTGTCCCTTCTTGTTTAGAGAGAAGATTATTTGCAGGTACATCTTAGTGTTGTTACAGCAGTAAATGGCTGCGGTTATCAACTTTATACCATTTATAAGCACTAATCTCTGTATTCCATCTTTTCCTGCAAAGAATCACTGCAATAGTTTATCGCATTAGGTGAATAGGAAAACCCAGAAACAGCATATCGGTTACATTCCCTTCCCCAAACAAAACTTAAATCGGTTAACCTGCAGTAGGAGCGTTGGGAGACTTAAAGAAGCCCACCACCCCCTTGGCGTGAAGCCCCGCGGAGCGCAGCAGGACGGCCTTGGTTCGGGAATTCCGCCAGCACACCACTGGGAAACGGTTCTGTCGATAGCAGCGGCAGATTCTGTTGATGGTCGCATCTGGGATGCTCTGAGGGACAATCAGCAGGCCGGGGTAGCTGTGACACACACACACACACACACACACACACACACACACACAGTATTAATCATTGTGTATATAAATGGCTCAAACTCAGTCTCTCAGAGGATTTTTCCTACATTTGGTCCTCAAAGAGGTTTTGTAATCACACTAAGGTGAGTAAGTGAACACACTCTTTGCCTTAACGACAGTTTAAATGGACCAATCGTACTCATGCCCACAGTCACCCCCATAAAGCCGGTTTTGAGCCAGGAAAACCTGCTGTGTGACTGCACGTTGCCGTCCACTGGTCCCTTACCTCCTGCACACGGTGTACATGCGGTTAGCAGTGGAAATCCTGAACGGCTCGTTCTTAGAACGTGTCAGGCTGTTACTAAGCGTCCCCAGACCCAGACGCTGGTAGTCGCGACAACAGGCCCGCTCTACGACGTTGCTCATGGTCTGCCTGTCCGACGAGCGGATGGTGGAGGAGAGGGTGAGGGAGCTCTGGTCCACTTCCTCTGAGACTGCGGAGATACAGAGAATCTCCTTCATTTAAAGGACGAGACTGTTTCCAGAGTTGATCTTATTTATTTTTTTACTCTTTTATTCCAGTTCTCCAAAAACATTAAAGACCACAGTCAGAGTGCAGTCACAAAAATCTCTAAGTTACAGAATCCAAAATAAAGGCAGTGAAGCTGTTAATGTTGTGGTGGAACTGAAGTGGAAATGCTGTAAGCAACCACAGATCACGTAGGCTACCTGAGATTTCATCCTCATCGAGCTCTGATTGGAAGCTGCTCCTGTTTTCCCAGGTGGGGGGAGAATACTTCTTCCTGGACACGTACTGCCGGCCGATGGTCCTTTTGGCACTCTTCACTAGGTTTTTGGAAAGTGTCCTGACACAAACAATGAAGAGAAAAACAAAAAGTGAAACAACTTTAAAATAAGCCACAGTGCTGAATCATCAGCCCCATTCACAGTCACTTCCTGCCTCTCTCAGAGCACAAATGTGCATTTGGATGTAGAGCAGCATCCAGCTTCAGCTGACAACGAGCTGATTCGCTTCAGTGTTCATCTCAGCGCATAATCAACAACCATAAACCTGTTGGTGTGAGTGTGCCACAGGGCCAAGCTGGAATCAACATGCCTGAATGGAGCACTTTTAGCACATATATTCTCATACAGTGCAGCCATATAAACGGCGCCGACTGCTTGCTGAACTGCTTCGAGATGGAGGTGATAACAGCGGCATAAACATCACTCACATAATATGCAGGGCCACACCTGCAGAACGCTTTCACTTCTGCACACAGATTACAGACAAACCGGGTTCTGGTAACATGAGTGACACTGAATCAGGTAGCCTGAGTTTAGCGTAAATGTTAAGGGCTGCTCTACACGTACTTTTACTCTAAGGTACTCACTTTCACTGTAAATATCTGTGAACTTTGAATCTATGAGATGATCAGTAATCTGGAGTTTTGCAGCAGCATGGGGAGCACAGATGATTTCATTATTGTAGGGTTTACCTTACAATATAAACTGCTTTGATGTGACTGTTGTAGTGATTTGGAGCTATATAAATAAAACTGAACTGAATTCAATCCTACAAATGTTACTGATGCGACGCTTTAGCTGTGTAACTCGCTGACTGACCCGCAGGGCGTGATGGGGTCAGTGGTTAGCAGTGATTTAACATCCTGACGCGGTGCTGGTTGTGCTGATCGATGGTTCTTTAGAGCAAAGTTTGCTTTTTTAGCTCACACAGAAACATTTGGTGCACTGTCAGGTTTATTCCTTCCACACTGATGGTTCCTTACTTGAGCGACTGGTTCTTGTCCTTTGCCTTGTGCTCCACCACCATCTTGCCGCACTGACCCACGGTGAAGGCGAAAGTGCCCTGCACATGCTGAGGGTAACGCAGCTTGTGCAAATGCTTTCTGAAAACCTCAGCCAGATCAGAGGCCACCTCCTCATCAAATGCAATCTTCATAAGCTGCAGAGAGGCAGAGAGATAGGATATGATGTAATACCAGAGATACAGATTTGACTGAGAGCTTATTTGTGTGATATAGAGAAGGGTACCTGGAAGGTGCAGGATCGCAGCTGAAGCCCCTCTTGGACAAACTGGTCCATTGTTAATGTGACTGAGATCCTCTTCTCCTTGGTCAGAGAGGCGATGGGGAAGGAGCGAGTTACTGTCTGCTCTCCAACTGCAGGAGGACAACATACAGTCAGTGATGAGACCACCAGACAAAACAAAACAATGAAGACAGGACAGCCAAAATTACACATTCATTCTACATCCACTTACCCAGTGGATCCGTAGGCGTGCCCTTGAAGATAAGGCGGTACGTGGTAAGGAAGATGGCGCCTTCAGCAGGCAGGAGAGGCGGGCCTCCCATTAGCCCTGTAGCCTCCTCGCGCCCATCGGGGATTAGGTGGACACGCATGCCATCCATTACCAGCTCCTCACCAGGCAACAGAGTCGGCCTCAGCAGCTTAGGCTGAAAGAGAAAGAAGAGAGCAACAGAAGATGATGAGGAATAGTTTAGAAAAAGATGCAACTAACAGCCTGAAAAGGTTAACACCACTCTTCTCATCACAGCTGGACATGGCCTACAAACATCTGCTGTGATACTCCTGGGCAAAATCTGCTCAGTGACTTTGGGGCCTAACACAACATCCATCAAACAATTATTCAAATGCAAATAAATGACATTTCTAAGACGGACATTTAAACTATATGCAGTTATCTTAGTCATGTGTTAACCAATGTGTTAAACAATAACTGCAACTGTCTCGTGCATTCACACCCATGCAGGCTGGGCAACCCGCCAACCTTTGAGGAGTTAGATTCAAGGAAAGAACGAGAAACTGTTGAAATTATTGCACTACTGTTGTTTAACATACACGCCAGCCGAGCTGGATTGGTGGGATCTTGGCAGAGATGATGGTGCAAACAAGCAGACACAAACAGAAACGTATAATAATGTTCACTTGGCTGTGTTTATGTGCAGCGACGGTCATTTCAGATTTCTTAAAAAGAACAAGGCGTCTCGTGTTTTGAGCAGTCCCTGAGTGCAAAGCTTGATTACAGGCTTCTTGTTCTCTCAGTGGGTGGACTGCTGAGCTGCACTAAAAATGAACAAAAAGAAAAACGAAGCTGGCTTTTTCCTCTGGACCCTTACATCACTTCCTGTCCCCTAGTGAGGCCTGGGGAGCTTTTGTAAAGAACTCCACCTCTGAAAGGAAACTAATTACAACTTTGGTAATGCGTTTCATAATCTGTTGCACAACACCTAAAGCCACACATGACTGCATTCCAGCTGCAGTCACATAGCTGAAAGAGAGTTTCAAACTGCTGGGACACATTAGCTGTTACTGATCCTGCATGTTGTGAGAGCAGTAGCAGGGAAAAAGATGGAGAGGGCCCTCCTCACATCAAGCCACATGAAGCCACCATCCTCAGCCACCCATAATAAACAGCACCCTTCAGATGGAAGGCACTCAGTTCTGGAGGACTTTGGGGAGCTGCAGCAGCCAGGCTGAGCTCCACCAGCCTCAGAGAGCAAACTACACGACAAGGGAGAGCAATCACCCCACATGCACTTATCAGGCATGATGTGAGTCACACGGTTCTGTCTCCAGCTGACAGACGTACCTGCTGTGACACTGTGAGCCTGAGCTGAAGGGAGTGGTGGAGAGGGGAGTGGACGGGGCTGCTCTGGGGTCTGCGTGGCCTTAGTCCAGTGGGATGTAAAAATATGAATTGGTTACCTTTTGGATCGGAGGCAGTCTCTTACTCTCCCTGTGGACTGCTTCTAACGTCTCGATGTGCATCTGAACAATATCTGCAAAGAGACGAGTGCACGGATGCAGAGTGACGCTAGAACAGCAACATTTTTCCACGATGTTTAGTGTGGAATAAAAAAGCATCTGGATTCTTCCATACCTGGTATCATGGCATGGAGACCTTTAAGGTGCTCATTGGTCACGCCGCTCTCATTGCACACTTTATCTACGAAGCGGTTGATGAAGCGCACCACAGAGTTTGCCACATCGGAGCTCTCTGCGTCTTCAAAGCCGCTCTCGGTGTCGTAGCTTTCCGCCATGCTGCCTGCAATACTGCAACACAAAAACACACACACTTTCAACATTTATGCTTCAAAATTCTAAAAAGCAACCATTAGAAAAGCGCTAAAGCACAAAAAAAAGCAGCACCTGACTTTGCTTTACCAACAACACTCGTTGTTGTCTCTGGCTTAAACAATAACTTTACCCTCTCCTCTTTCTGAACTCTGCAGAAAAGTCATTTTACACTTCTAGCTTAAATACTGAATGAGAATCAGCTGCATGTGTCCTCTGAATAAAGGATTGTTGATGATTACAGGAGGAAATTAAACTATTTCACAGATCTGAAAGGATCTCCTTCAATCAGGACAGCTGTCCTCAGTAGCTCAGGTTTTCTTGTGGTGCCTGTGGGCTGAGAGGTAATCCCACCTGTTGGTGACGTAGCTGTTGCTGACGCTCTCCATGTCTCCGAGGCCGGAGCTCCGCAGCAGGCGGTTCTTGCTGGTGTCTAGCGGCAGCAGCAGGTAACTCATCCTGTTGGCGTAGTGGATGGCCTGGCTGAATACGGTGCTCTCCTCCTTCTGCACACGCTCCATCTGCATTTCTTTGCTGAGCGTTGGCCACAGTCGGCTCTGCTCCGATGCCAGCTCCAGGGCGCTGATTTCCCTTCTGGTGCCGGAGCCATTGTGCTGCTCCTGAGAACAGATCGAAGGAAGCTTGTTAACATAGAATGAGTTCAAGATGTGACCGTCTGTTCAGCAGGTTAATGTTAGTCCATCAGAAATTCACCAAACAGTGAACTTTTTATAATGTATCAAATTATTCCTCCTCGTTTCTTTGTTCACTCTAATAACAGCGTGTGCCGTGTGGGTCCTCTGCTCACCGAGTTGTTGTACTGCTCTCTGTCGTCCGTCTCCAGGTACAGATGCCGGATGTGGTTCTGGACGTCACTGTAGAACATGGCCTCCCAGAACTGCATATTGGTCCACACCATATGCTCCTGCACACAGCTGTAGGCAAACTGAGTGATGCCTGCACCAAGTTTCTGTAAGACAAAGATGACGGATTTTAATGAAAGATGAGCCACTTTGGCTGAAACAACACAGAAAGGCTTCCCATCAAAGGCTCTGTAACACCTCCAGCTGCCCCCGCTGACAGCTGAGTTAGTGAAACGTGGACCCACTTTAGGAAAGCTGAACTTACTCTGCAGAAGGCTGTGACCAGGGGAAGGAGGGCAGCTGCGATACCGTGTTCATCCATATGTGAGCAGTCCTGAACAGAAACACAAGAGACTGTCAAGCATAAAAGACCAGTATTCAAAGCAGAGATGTATCTGAGGCTTATTTCAGATTTGTCCAGCATGCTGGTTCCATGACACCTGCTCAGGCTGCAGATAGCTGCTCTGTATGATAATAATGTTAAAAAAAAAAAGGTTTTGGCTTAAATGTATAATTTTAAAGTTCAGGCTGTGTGCAGTTTAACAGCTGTAGAACAAAAGGCTATAAATGATATCTTCTGGAATTTTGAAGGCCTGATTTACTGCAGAAAGAAAATGCATCTGCACATGTGCGGTACCCAGGAGCCAGAACAGGTAATGGTGAAACAACCAGTGGAAACTTCACACAGTAAAAGAAAAGAGGCCTATTTTTCAGGAGGAGTCGATGAAGGCACACTCTGCCTTTATCAAAAAAAAAAAAAAAAGAGTCTGACTTCAGTTTATAGATCAAATTGGACCTCGTACAGTTCTCTTGCTGTGGGCAACAGCCGGGCTGATGTGCAGTGTTGCCAGCAGCTGCAAGAATCGAAAGAAAACTGAAAAGTCTGACAACTGTGGCAAAAGTAACACAGCTTGGAAACACTAAGGGTGCTGCCAATAAGGTTAAAGACGTGTTCAAGAATCACTTTCACAAAGTTGAAAAACATTCTACAGAATGTCAAAAGATTCTGATTTTATATAAGTCAGGCTCTGAAAACACCGAATTATGCACTTCCCATAATGCAGATCAGTAGCACATGTTGTTGAATGCCTTTCAAATGCCAGTTTGTACGAGGGGCTTCGTGCAAAGAATTTGTTATAATAGATGACAAAATTATAGAGAAATTATTTTCTGACTTCAAAAAGCTACAGAAACATAAAACTCTTTCTGCCAATCAGGCCGAACTCCTCGTGGTGGAATTCTGCTTTATTAGCTCTGAAATGGTGAGGTAGCTTACAGGCTTACCTGTAAGGTGCAGTTCATCATGCGGACAATGTAGTCAAACTGCTGGTCATCCAGCACAGCTCGGTTCTGTAGGACATGCTGATTGAGCTCCTGAGTCAAACAAACCCGAGCTCCCCGGCCCTTCAATGCCCGCAGAACAGCTGGCATCAGCTGGACGGAAGAGATGAAAAGCAACCACAGTCAACACACAAAAACAGCCTGCAGCGAATCCTGCACTGAACACAAGCTTTGTGTACGTTAATGTAAAGACCTCCCTGTCAATTTGGCCATAGAGACAGATGTGCCTTTACCTTCTTGGCCTCCAGCATTTTGTTCTCAAAGATGTAAGTGATGCAGTTCCTGACCACCTCCAGCCTGCGAGCACTGTTAGCCATCACGTTGCCGTTCCTGTCCACAACGTCTCCTGTGGGGATGGAAAGGACATCAGTCTCTAACTCATCACCACAGTGCTGAAACGTAACCTCTATTAAAACACACAGTGTGAAACACACTGTCTAAAAGTTCACACAGGAAGTTAAAGGTGCAAGTAAACCGGATGACCTTACATGCTTGTATGAACTCCGCAATCAAACAAAACCTTATAAAAAATTTTACCAGGTGTTTGCCACCTTCAGTCTAACCACTGTTATAATCACATGGCTCTCCCAGCATTTCATCATTTCACTGAATACGCTGTTTCCAGGCTGACAGCACGTTTCAGCTGATATCAGTCTGCACCTGGGTCACGTGTATCATGACCAGTTTTGGATGTTAATCCTGCCAAGAACAGCACTAGCTACTGACTGCTATCAAAGCTCTTCCTCAGCTCACCCAGTGGGGGCCCAGATGGCACCATGCTCTTGAGCTCCGCTTTGAC
Organism: Cichlasoma orientale; assembly: GCA_034780415.1. Classification (NCBI taxonomy): domain Eukaryota; kingdom Metazoa; phylum Chordata; class Actinopteri; order Cichliformes; family Cichlidae; genus Cichlasoma; species Cichlasoma orientale. The sequence goes on along the minus strand of JAVDPK010002570.1, from coordinate 295,805 downwards.
TGGAGGAGGTGTAGTCTTGAGCTTGGCAGCAGCGTGATCGATGAACAGCTGCACCGCTACATCGTCCAGCAAGGGGAAAGGCGGCCGATTCTGCGAATTGTTCTGGCTGTTTTCTGATGGTCGCTGGACTTTGTGCATGGCCACAGCGGGGTATGGATTCTCCTGGAGGGAGAGAAAGTAAGTCATGGAGAGGGAAACAGCAAACAGACAAATAGAAAACCTGAGAAATGGAACTTGAAGTTTAATTCATGAAAGAACACACATTTTTGAAGAGCTGCTCTGCAAGCTCCTTGACATGGTTCATGACTTTGTGTGGACAGGCCTCCTCTTGTCGTATCCGCTCCACCTGGTTTGCTACCAGCTGTAGAAACAGGACAGAGATTATGTCAGCAGCTTTCGTGCATATCTGAGCCACACTAATTTAACACCTTCAGTTAAAGTTGATTCTATAATAACACTTCAAAGTTATTCCAACTAAATGCAGGTCGAAGAAATAAGTGCATTTAACCAGGTTTGAAAGTTTTCAGTTACTTCTTATATTAACAATGGAAGGCAAAGGTCTGTGTGACTTAACTAGTATTACATTCAATGAGTCATCCAGTGACTCGTGGCTGTGGCTCAGGGGGTAGAGTAGATCTACAGGTATAGGAAAAATGTTTGATAAAATAAAATAAAAAAAACACTCTTCATATTTGAGAGTTGACAGTTTTGCTTTAAAAAAGCTGTTTGCTACAAGAACGAAGAACACAGGTTCAAACAGTTTTCACAAATGCACTCACACTGTTTGTTATATGTAAAGGTTCCACTGCAGCTGTCTTTGTGAGGGACTGCTGCAAACCACATCTGACCGCGACAAACGTTAAATATGGACACGAGTCTTCACACTTCTATTTGGTTCCCCCCATTTTAACAGAGGAAGTAAATAATGGCAGCCAGCTCACCACATGCCAATATTTTTTTCATGGTTCACAAAAGCAGGTCAGTGTGACCAGCAGCTAGTTTCAATTTCTAAGCCCTCCTGCTGATTGAAATAGCTTTTCTCAGTCACGAGGTGAAGTGGCTGTACTGACGTGTCAGCTTGACATGTTTTTGCATTCTGACCGTGCCCCCTCCTTTAACTCATAATCGCACAAACTGGAGCCAATTGGTGGATTTGGAGCTGGAACACTCACGTCATCAAAAAGGTCCGTGGCTCTGTAGGGGGGGCCCCTCTCTGACACGAAGCCTGCGAACGCCATGCCGTCCAACACCTTTGTGAGGAAGTCGTCCTCTGACAGTGACCTCTGGCCCAGGAAGGCAGCCTGCGGAAAGACGTTAGCACCATCTCATCAAGACTGTTTCTATTCTTTGATGCACCCTTCCATATTACATGGTCTGCCAAGCTAGGTGCAGTATTATTAACAGTGCATTCCTGTACCTTATGAAAGCGGATCACAGGTTCTGGGTGAATGCGGATGATATGTAAACACCAGCGATAGCCCTGGAAGAGCCGAGCGAACAGCCACAGGAAGACCGCTCGGATCTCCTTGTCCTGAAACACGTGCAACAGTCCAGTTAACTTCAGCACACACTGAACCTGAAAGTCTAGAAAGAGTCCAGAAGCCTGGACCTGCTGTCTCACAAACACCAATGTGTTCTCTACCACCTCTTTCATGCACACAATATAAAAACCTATATGCACATTTGTTATCACCACTCTGTTGTTGTTGTTGTATAATTAAGACATATAAATCCCCCCAAACATCACATCATCATGCATTTTTATATTACTACCTGGATTTTGAGTGCAGAGGCTTGGATGGACTGTGGGGGGAATGCATGATCAGCAACTTCCAGTTCTGGATCCAAAACCTGCAACAGCAAAAAATAAAATCAGTCAACATCCATCACTAGTGACCACATGTCTCTGTTCTTCTGCTGCTGCTACAGCAGAGTCAAGAGCAGAAAAAACAGATTCCAGCAGAAGCCTCAAGGGTTCATAGTATTCAGAGTTCTTTTACTCAGTACACAAGAGCAGGCTCGAGTGGTTAAAGCATATACTACGTAGGTGCAAATTCCCTGAGCGATGATTCCCCAGCTTCCTGTCAGATGGACCGACATCTGGCAAAGGCAGGAGTACGTTTCATTTTCAGTTTGATTTCTGTTCATTTCAGTTACCAGTGAGCATTTAAAAATGTAACCACATATTATTTAAAAATTAATGAGCTGTTATTTTTTTCTTGTGTTACAGATGTGTGCAAAATATATCTTTTTAACATATGTTGCCACTTTTTGATCAAAAGCTTCTAGAAAAACTAGAAACCAGTGAAAAGGCTCCTTTTGCAGACTGATGACTTGTGTGCAGACTGATGACTTGTGTGCAGACAGACAGTTGGAGCAGCAACAGATCCAGACCCCACTAAACACATTCCCTTCCTTAGTTACAGCTTTTAGTCTCAGAACATGAAAATTCATCTGGCTAAGTGTAAGGACAGCTGAGCAGCTAAGCCCTGGTGTAGGGTTGCCATCCAACAATCTGCAGCATCATCATGGTTCCTGGGACTTTGATGCAAACCAGTAGCACACTGAGGGACAATTTAAAAGATTAAAGCACTGCTGCACAACCCCCAGATCACTTATGCAGCTTCACAGTTATGAGGGATGTGTGGTCTAGATGGACATTTGGATCCATTGTAACAGTCCGTCTATTAGAGCTGAAATCCTCTGAATCTGCCTTTATACACAGCTCTTCCAGCTGTGGGGACAAGCCTATAGCCCAGTGAACCTCTGACCTATCAACACAGCAAGAAGCACAACAGTCTCAAGGTTAGGAGTCACTAAGCACACAGAGCAGCCAGTGACAGAAACAAAAACAAGAGGGATTATCTCTGATTTTCCCAATAATCTTTTCCCCTTAAATCTATTTATTTTGAGCCCTGACATATTTGGTATGTGGCCTGTGTCAGCAGGTCCAAGTTCAGTGTCTGACTGGAGGACACTTTAACACACAAAATCTGCTGTCATATGATAACATACTACTGCAGACAAAACAATAAACACTGCAATTAAAGTTCCAAGCTAATCAATATCACCTCTCCATGATATGAGCCAATTACCACATAAAACCAAACTAAACCTTACTGGATTCCTACTGCAGGATTCACTCTAAGTCAAACATATTTAACAAGCTCTCAAAAACAATGGATAACAACACAATTACTAATTAAATGGCCAGACTATACTGGACAGACGTGGCTTTGTAGCATTTATTAAACGCAGAGATAAAAGAAGAACAAGAGTGGGCAGAAAGTGGTGGGACCAGATGTTATTCTTGTGATAAGAAGTCAGTCAGTGGGACAGGGAGGAGAGAGATTAAGGGAATAGTTCTATGATGCAATAAGAAAGCCTTCTAAGAGAAGGCCTGTCAGAGTCTGTTCATGCAGGAGGAGGCAGGAGACGAGGAGAAGGGATCAAATGGATACCAGGAGAGAAAACAGTCCATGTTCCCATAATCATAATGTGTACAGGTTATGTACAGGTCATACATTCTATTTGTTTATCCATGCCTGCAAATTATAGGTATTCGCCACATGCCCCCTGTGGCGTGGTGGTTAGTACTGTTGCCTCACAGCTAGAAGGTCTGGGTTCGAATCCACCTTGGCCTGGGCCTCTCTGTGTGGAGTTTGCATGTTCTCCCCGTGCCTGCCGGTTTTCTCCGGCTACTCCGGCTTCCTCCCACAGTCCAAAAACATGCAGTTACTGGGGTTAGGTTAATTGGTGATTCTAAATTGCCCACATAGGTGTGAATGGTTGTCTGTCTCTCTGTGTTAGCCCTGCGACAGGCTGGCGACCTGTACAGGGTGTACCCTGCC
>JAVDPK010002570.1:272312-282398 GCA_034780415.1 Cichlasoma orientale | reverse complement strand
TCTCTGTGAGCTGCTGTGATGCACAAATTTCCCCACTGTGGGATCAATAAAGTTTTATCTTATCTTATCTTATCTTAAGCAGATTGTACTGTTTTTGTCATTATGCTGTTTGTAGGTGCTGTACTCTAATAACAACAACAACAACAACAACAACAACAACAGTAATTTTGAGGATCTAAGTAAAAATTACAGAACTAAAAAACTAAGTTTTTCATATTTGCTCATACCGAGTTGTCTGAAGAGCTGGGCCACACTGCTGCCACTGACAGGAAGAGAGTCGCTGATTGGAGTCTGGATGACTTGCCGGTCGCCAGCACCTAATGTTATAGTCCTCTATAGATTAAGAGAGAGGAGAGAAAAGAAGGATTGAAAAGTAGGCGTGAAAACCAAAGAACGAATGCTGGTTCTCAGAAAATCAGGGTTTGACGGCGTGGTTTAATCACAGTTGTGCATGTCCAGAGAGCAGCGTGATTCAAAGACAGAGATGAAGAATCCCAGAAGCTTAGCAGGTACGTGACAAATTAAACACAAGCCATTCCAGCTGATCAGGATGTGAATGAGGCTGGGCAGGACTCCAAGCCAACGACCTTACTGCAAAACACCAGCAGCACCACCATATCAAAGAGCCTTAATGAGTGACAGAAATCCCAGAGACATGGCAGGTGTCATGCGCAGAGAATTTTCCACAGTAGTCTGACATGTGTGAAGCAACTGAAGGTTTTCTCTCACAGAGGGTTTCAAAGGTTTAAGCACAGATACTGCTTATTACAAGAAATAATTAACGATGCCCAATTGCATTCCACTGTGTCTTATAATTGTTTCTTCTGCTACAGACAACCAAACTGACTTTTGTAGAACTGGAGTTGTATTGTGCTATAGACAGAAGATGGAGCCAATAAATATTGATTTGTGTTTGGTTGAAATAACAAGCAGAGTGAAAACAGATGATTTAGACAGCTGTTAAATAGATCAGTACCACGGGACAGACAACAATAACTAATGACTGCAGCACAAGATAAGGCAACATCACAAAGGGTTTGGGGCTCATTAAATTTGAATGGCGTCACATTACAAATCAAGTTCCACATTTACCCGATTGGTATGGCTGTGGAGGCCAGCTGGGGAAAAAGTGCAGCATTATCTCATGCCCTCTACAGCAGCAGCGACAGTGTCAGCAGCCACAGATGAGCGGTTAGTAATTCAATACTGTGATCCAACATCTGATCATCAGGTTTGTTCACTTCAGTCCTTAGTGTGGTTCAAAAATAAATGTGTGAGGTTTCATAATAAGGAGCAGATATGTCTACATGTGTGCTTTACCCAACCAAGGAGAAAATGTATGTGTGGCTGGAAAGCTTCTGGTTTCAGCAAGGCTATACTACCATACTTGTGGGAGTAGTGAACCAGCCAAAAAAAAGGTAGGAAAAGAAATGCCAACATGTTTCGAATTGGATGTCATGGTATAGATGAGACAATCACTGCCCAAAACATGACGAGTTATTAAGATTTCTGCTCTGACAGGATTTTTCCATGCTCTCCTAACTTTGAATGGACAACTTTTCAGCTCCTCATCAGAGCTACTGCTGTGAAACAGAGAAAACCCAGCAGTCCATTTCTGGCCATTTTGGATACATGGAAAAAGGTTAAGAAGCTACTTCTTGTTTGCAAAATAATCAGTTGTTGGTCACATATTGAATCTGTATCAAAGCATTTGATTGGTTCTCCTGCTACAGGAAGTGTGCATGGACTGCCTGAAGGAAACGGGTGGAGAAAAGGAAGCAGAGAAAGTAGAAAGCTGATTCGTAGTGAAGGGAGAATGAAGTCAGGCTGGCGTACCAAACTCTCCTCTCTCTCCTCCTGGCCCGGCTACACAAGCACCCAGGAGAGACACACATAGGCAGACGCGCGCACACACGCGCACACAGACACACACACACACACCCGCAGGATAAGACACAGGTTAGCAACAACTGCAGTGAAGGCACAGAGTGCCCAAACTTAACATTACAACAGTCATGTATCAGCATGGAAAAACAAGAAAGCCGCACAAACAGCATCAACACGAACTGAAAGATGACGACTGATGTCAACTACACAATGAGACACATGTGCAAAGAAAGTACAGTTATTTAGCATTCAGCAAAACAGGAACAGCAACGGATGATTAATAAGCTCAAACTTAAAATATACACAGCAATGACATAGTATGGTATGCTAATTTGTATATCCTAACATAGCCATTGTAACGGGGGTGGCAAGTACATAAGGTTCAGTAAGGCAGAGTTGCTCTCTCACTCACTCACTCATAAAAGATGGGGCCTGTTTAAGCACAGATTTTGCGTTTGTCTTGTAAGAGACTAGAAATGAAAATGGGGATCAATCACAAGCTGCCACACATACCGGCTCACATGTCCTTACAGGGTTACACTGTAAGGGAATTTTAGATACTTTAATTCCAAAACTGAAAACATTAGACCAAACCGATTTTTTTCCTACACTGTGTGACTGTTTTAACCCACAACAGGTACTAAAACTGATACTGGAAACTGCAGAGTTCTGCACTGAAATCAAAAGGTAGGTAAAAGGAAAAGACTGAAGTTACGTGCCACATTAGCCACAAACGTAAGCACCTTCATGTGATCAGCCTGTAGAAAGTGCCAGTGACCTTCAGCAGAACAACTTGTGCAACTTTCAGTTTGAAGCAGGTCGTCTTCACGCTTCGCAGCGCGACAGTGTCGAGAAACAGGGATTGGAATTCCTTGTTTTTGGAATTAATTTCAGAGACAAATCTGTTCCTGTAACAGCCCAATATCTAATGAATAAGCGTCTGACTTTGTTCCAAACTAAACAAGATATCCACCAACACGGGGAACTCCAGCAGCACCACACACATGCACATACACTGGGAGGTGAGACGTCAGGGTACTGAGTGCTGGGACTCACTATGTTCTTGTAGGGGAGAGGACAAGAAAGACTGCATCAAGTCCACTGGTTTGCCTTGTGTCTAAGGGCAGTCTTGCTAACCAAAAGGTGATGCTCTACTGTTGCAAGTGACCATTTCTCATATGAAGCCAAGAGTCTTAGGGCTGTGCAAGCTATTACTAAAGACGAACATGTTGCAACATCCACAGGTTAGGCTGTCTGAGTCATACACGTGTGTGTGTGTTCTCCTCCCCACTCTCATTCACTGAAACGCCTTTTTCACAAACATGTCATGACTGCGGGTTCACTCACTGAGAATGGAAGAAAAAAAGGGGGGGGGGTCATTTGCCCTGAAAGTAATATTGCGTCACTACTGTATGAAGAGTTGGTGTTAGACTGGATCAGCCAGAGGTTGCTTAGGGCTGTCATTATTGTGAGGTCCTAATAAAATGTGGAAAAAATTGATAGAAATCTGCCAAGTTGCTTAAATTAAAGTACGCAGAGCTATCATACAAAACTATACAAAAAGAATAATAACTATTTATTACATGATTATATGTGCGATACCTACATGAAATTGATACTTCATCTTTAAATATAATTACTGACAATGTACACATGATACTTGATTTTGCTGTCATTGGCTGATTTGCTGTTGGGCAAATGACGACAGTCTGGGCTGGGCATCAGCTAAATGTGTAGCTGCTTATTTTTCTGAAATGTGATTTTAAATCCTGAACAGAAAGCAGATCTCTGCACTCAGGGCTGTGCCATACCATATAGTTTGTGATAATACCAGCATAAATATTTATATGATACAAAAGACCCATATCATGATATTGCTGCGATAGCAACGCCATGTGTTTACATCTCCAAGAGCGCACAACAATGAGGCAAGCCCAGGCAGGTCTGAGAGCGAGAGCCGTAAGTCGGCCTCCGGTGATGATTTAGTACCTTTAAAGGGAGCTTCTTCAACAAAGCACAGTCCTGAAATTAATCCCACTAAAGGTAGAAACAACAAACTTGTTTCACCACTTCAGGCAAAAACACACTGTGGAGTACATGCCGGCTACAAAGGAGGACATACTAGCTGTTATTGATGCACAACACAAATTTAAATAAATGACACCCGAGCTTTGCTGGAGCACTCACTGGCTGCACTCCATATTGTGCAGGCTCCTGAGGAGATACAACGTTGAGTTACTTATTTATTTTTAAAATAAAATGTTAAGAAGTTAAACTTTTACTTAAAATTTCCAGGGAAAGATCGCCCACCCCTAATATACAGTTAAGTATCTGAACAATTACTTTAGTTTTTTGGACAATTTCGCCTCTGTACACCACCACTGTGGATTATTCAATCAGCAAATCAACATGTGACTGAGGTGTGGGCTTTAAGTTTAGCTCAAGAGGTTTAACAAAAGTATTGCATTAACTGTTGAGGAATTCCAGCCATTTTTATACATAGCATCTCATTTTCAGACAATTTACTCAGCAGTTTGATGGCCACATGACGCCTGCTCCCTCATTATTCCAGGACAAATTAAGCAGATAAAAGAACCCGAGTTGACTCCAAGTGTTGATCTCAATCTGTTCATTGGAACTCTCAATATGAGGTCCAAAAAGATGTCAATGCAAGTGAGGGAGACCATTAGACAGAAAAAACACAAACTAAAAACTTTAGGAGTGTCCAAATCAACAATCTGCTACATTCTTAAAAGGAAAGAATGCACTGGCCAGCTGAGCAACATCAAAAAGCCTGGAAGACCACACAAGACAACCAAAGTGGATAATCGCAAAATTCTTTCCTTGGTAAAGAAAAACAACTTCACAGCATCTAACCAAGTCAAGAGGAAGCCATGTGTCACAGTGTGTCACTGTCAAAGTACAGAATTGTCTACATTTGTATTTAGCTTGCATGAAAGTAAAGATTTTCTTCAATATGACCTGTGCTTTTCAGCTTCTCAAAGTTCTCTTCACCTGTGCCTTAAAATGAATTTCTAAATCACACACAGCTGAGCGGCCCTCCGGCTGATCCAATCTCGCAACAACACTAAAGAAAGTAACCTAGTTAGCTGGACATGCTATTGTTTGCTGCTTAGATTAGGGCAGATAAATACACTATTGCATTCTAGAGCCCCGTCTTCATAGCAGTTCATGGGAGGGGTTTGATAAACAGCTGAATTCAAAATGTCTTCTAAAGATGAGCTGTCTGCAAGCCAGATTTGATCTGTGCAGCTACATCTGCAATACTCAATATTTGACAAAGGGCATGTGGTGTGTGACGGTGCTTTCCCAATGGCATATCTGTAATAGAGCACTTCTGTAGTTGTATGTCATCTGCAGAGGTGCCAAAAGTAGATATTTTATCTGTAGAGATACAGATACTTGTGTTAAAAAATACTCTGGTAAAAGTTGAAGTACTGATTTAACTTCTTTACTCAAGTAAAAGTAAAAAAGTACAGGCTCTGAAATGTACTCAAAGTAAGAAAGTAAAAATAGTGCACTGAAGGACGTTTCTACCAACTATTTCTGTGTCAAGCTAACTGAACCTGCTATATTAATAAAATGGTATAAACTGAGAATGCAAACATCATTACAACCTAAATTTGAATGAATGCACTCATATTGAATCGGTTACCTACATTGTGGAGGGTGGCTCTGCCGCCACACATAAACAAATATAAGTACAGTCAGGGGTTAAAGTGGGATTTGGCAGGTGGGGGATCTCTAAGATCAGTTGTAGTGGCTCAGCGCAGGGAAAAGAATCCCAATAATTTCTATTGTGATATCCAGCAGATTTTCTTTGGTTTTTAAAAAATGAGGACATTACATGTACGCTTTAAATTTATAGTTTATCAGATGTCACTGAGCAGTCCTCTCTGCTTCCTCTTTCTTCATCTCTGAGTGAACTTCTCTCATTCTGGGAAATGCAGCAGCTGGACCTTTAGCTAGCAGACACACTGCGTGACAAACTGCACACAAGCAGTTTGTGTGTTTGCTGATATTTGTTGAACTGATAGAAATGATGCACTTGAAATTATCTGACACAACATGTTATTCCATTTATGCTTGCTCCTGCTCAGGAGCGCTAGCTAGATGCTGAAGTACCGCGACCACAACTTACAGACATCTGCACTCGGCCCGGCCCACTTTAACCCCCGAGCACAGCCCTGTACATGGTACATAAATTATATGGGTTTGCCTCTTTCATTATTTCATGTAAGCCTCGGTGATGGAGGATACTCCAGTAGACTTGACTTTTGTGTGTTAGGGTTCCTGCATTTAGGCTCAGATCAGTAGGATGTTTGACAATGGAGTAACCGGAAATAAAAACTTCAGTTTAAGTACAGATATTTGTGTAAAAATGTAGGGAGTAAAAGTAAAAAGTTGTCAGAAAAATAAATACTCAAGTAAAGTAAATATACCTGAAAAACCTACTTAAGTACAGTAACAAAGTATTTGTACTTTGTTACTTCCCACCTCTGGTCATCTGTGGTAATGGCAGGCATTTAGTGAGCATGACAGAAGTGCTGTGTGATTAAACGGGTACAGGAATGTGTGTAAGTCAGTGTTACTTTTTCCAAGTACCTCACACTCCTCTAGACATTCAGAACTGTGCGTGCTTGCTGGGAGAGAAGCAGTACAAACTGATTCGTCTCACATATGATAAAGGACTGAGCGTTAGCTCTGGCCCGTGCACTGATGAGTGTTTGTGTGAGTGGAGAGGTGCGTTAGCTTCACTGTTTGGGTCTGTATGTGTGTTAATACTGATTAAATCTGATTCTCTCATTCAGATGCTGCGCTACCCGACAGGAAGCCATCTGCCATCCCATATGGTCACCAGGCAACTGAACTACGAGCTGCACAGCAACTTGATTGTGTGTGAAGGTGCTTGTGTGCATGTTACAGAGGCAGAGTGAGGAAAAAACTGGAAAATAATCAGTGTTTTAAATGCTTATTAATTGCTGCAGCAAATCAAGCTGATGGTTAACACAAGAGAAGAAAAAGAACAATCCCATGGAAACAGTTTGATCACAAAATAAACATAAAACCAGGTCAAAAACAGCTGAAGCGCTATCAATCACAAATGATTTGAGAGGACTGCAAGAAAGAACACATTCTTATAAAGAAAAGAGAAACAATGCCGGCCTGTTTGATGAACAGAATCAATAACATCGAGCTGGTTGTTGATTGGTGAAGCTTACAGAACAGGAAAGTTACCTGGAGACAGGCCAGCAGCCAGTCACAGGCCAGGACCTGAGGAACTCTGTCTAAACTACAAACTGGGGACTCATCTATCTGTAACACAGAGGAACCAGTGTACAGTAGGGTGCACACAAATTATACACACATGGCTTACAACATCTTGAAACCACAGCAGGAGGGGTCAACTGGTGTGCATTCAAAGATAATAAACACTTCCTACTGTATGCACACCATGACCTGCTTAAAAAAAAAGATTATTAAACAGAATGAAGACAGTTTTCTGATGGTGAAATAAAAAATAAAACGTGTCCTTAAAAAACAAAAAGCAAAACTGAAAACATGAGTGATGGGGAAACAGAAATGATGGGGGAAATGAAAAGTTAAAAGTAAAATGTGATGACAATCAAGTTATTTCAAATAAGAGATCAAACATAACATATTTATGTGCACAAGCGTATGCATATGTGGAAAAAAACAAAAAAAATTTGAAGCTGCTGGAATTTTTTGCAATTACTGATTGATCTGTGGTCATTTTTAAAAAGTTGTGGTATGTGTGTGCCCATGATATGACAATGTAAGGTTAGAGAAAACTTGTTTGTGCTAGTTATTTGGATATAAACAGCAGAATTGTTGTTTTCTTTCATGTGCAGCACTGGTTTCCAAATTAGATGTGGTCTTTATGTCATAAGCTGAAAGTCACATAAAAAACGTTTACAAATGTCGGAACCATTTTTGATTATTTGAGATCTGACTGTCCGTGACACCATCCTCGGGTACAGAGCTCTGCAGTAAAACCAGATCTCATGACTGTACACTGAAACCCATTAAGTATTCAAACACAAAGAAACGCACAACCAGGTTATACAACACTCAAACCGCTTTTTGTTGTTGTACTGAGCTAACACAAATGCAGTGCTGGTTCTTCATGCTGTGCAAAGCTCTGCTTCGAACCACGCTGCTGAGCAAAGTATGGGCTGTCATGTCAAAGTACAAACAGACATTAATACATGTTGCAGAATAGAGCCCGACCGGCATTATAACAGCCGACAGATGAAAATTTAAAAAGTAAAGCCCATACAGGAGAAACACCCTTCAACAAGGTTATGAGTGTTGATATTGCATAGTTTGTCGACCAGAGGGCACCCTGCTACTTCCATGCTGGCAACACATTTGGAACTCCACAAACAACAAGCAGCTGATCCGAGCAAAGTATAAACAAGTAATCCATGACAATAAAACAAGATTATTTTTTAAACTGCACTGTTATCTTAAGCCATCATCTTACTAAGCACTCATAATAACTACACACAAAAATGTCAAGAAAATCTCTTCATGTTTCGTGAGTCTGAAGGGAAAAAACACAAACAAGCAAAAAGAACAACGGCTGATATTTAAGTATCCATATCAGTCAGGCTCTATTACAGCAACAGCATTGCTCTACATGACACCTGAACTCACATCATAACCTTTGGCAGGTTGTGTTGCAGTGTCCAGGTGTCAGTGTGAGAAAGAAAGGAAAGGTCAGGGGTTATACCTGGGAACCTCCAGCGATGGGGATGACACAAGTGAGGAGATGTCCAATTACTGTTTCCAGGGGCACAGAGAGACCATCTACATGGACGGTGTAGATCAGGCCCAGGCAGTTCTGTTCCACCAAGAAACACAGAGGTCAAGGGTCAACAAAAGAATACCACAAGGCCACAACAGTGTTTCATCCTCAGACTAAATATAAGGTTGGAGACTCATTTTAGTATTTATTTTGGGTGCCACGGTGGTCAGGCGGTTTGCACTGCTGTCTTACAGCAAGAAGGTCCATGAGGCCTTTCTGTGGGGAGTCTGCATGTTCTCCCCATGTTTGTGTGGGTTCTCTAGCTTCCTCCCACAGTCCAAAGATATGCATGGAATTAGATTAACTGTCTCTATGTGTCAGTCCATTAGACTGGCAACCTGTCCAGCACACTGACCGCCGGAATGAATGCTGGAAGAATATTTTATATGTGAAAATGCTATATGGTTACGTTTTTAGGTGTACTTTACACTTAACCTTAATTGACTTCTTCCAATGTGCATGCTTACACGGTGGGTCTCAAAAATGAACAATTTGCATATATTTCAGAAAACTATTTGCTCAGTATAATCAGAGTACCATGTGGAAACTAAGAATGTTATGTTAAAAACTATTATATATGTTTCACTTTGCATTATTGTGGAAAAACAACTATATACCATTCATTTAATATTTTAACTTGCCAATACAATTTTTTTTATGCATCTGTTCCAAATTACAGATCCTGGTTAAACTTCATGGTAAGAAAGACCAGTGAAAATTTCAGCCTTTTATCTTTATCAGTTTTTGAGGTATTAAGTGTTCAAACACTGCCTCAGATTTCAATGTGTGAAAAAAGGCCTGAAAATGTGTGGACGGAAACTAAAATCATTATATATACACACGTCATCAATCAGCGATCATTATTTAAGTCCAAACTCTGTTTTGCATAAAACTTTTAGGCAAATCAGAATTGGTCGAGCAGAAAACGTTCTAAAAATTTGATGATCTGAGCTGGAATGACCCACAGAATTATTTAATTATTTATTTAGGGAACCGTATATGGCTACTATCCTGTCCCACACGCATGCATGTGTATAAACCTGCATGGGCACACATCCACGTGCACATGCCGTCACTCTTACCACAGAGAGAATCCAAAACTGTGGGAAATGCTGCACACATAATCCATTTACCACAGTAAGGCAATCAATACTATTTCTGTCGAGCACCTGTTTATTTCAAACATTCACTCATATGCCACTTTATAAAATTTATATTAAACCAATGCTGTTTATCTTGTAAAGCATTTTCTGTCCTTTTATCCTAATATCACATCTAGGCCTGTCACGATAACAAATTTTGCTAATCGATTAATTGTCTCAGAAATTATTGCGATTAACGATAAT
>JAVDPK010002570.1:261695-272212 GCA_034780415.1 Cichlasoma orientale | reverse complement strand
GATAAATAAAAATTGTCTACCTCATTTTAAGTTATCGTACGATTAATTGATTTATTGTTTATCGCGACAGGCCTAATCACATCCTCCTATAAACCCAAACACATATAAATGCCACATCTGGAAAAGCTGGGTGTGTCTTACCCTGAATACTTCGGTGTAATCCAGTTGGGATACGAGCACCAAGCTCTTGGGGGCAAAGATCTTAGATGTCTGGACGACAGAGAGCTCATCTGCTTCATCCACCTCACTGGCCTCAGCCTTCTGCAGGTGAACACGGAGCAGGAGCAAACATTACTGCCACATCAGACTATGATAAACATTTCAAACTGCAGACTCCATTTATAGTGAAAACCTGAAACAGAACGGTGGCAAAAACAACCACAATGGACACCAAGGTGAATTCCTGAGTGCAGCTGCCTTTCGGACATGTGCTCTAACAAATTCTGTAAGTTTTTCTTTTTAAATACATATGAAGTTCAGAATGTCTCCTTCAGTTTTCATAAATACTGAGAGCAAGGTAAAAATATTTATACTAAAACAGCCACACACACCAGAACTGGTCTTGTAGTCCGTGTTGGTGCATTAACTCCAACTAGTAATGAAGCCTTTGACACTGAACTGCTGATGTCTTTCTCACCTGCGGGTTGTCCAGGCCCTCCCAGAAGGTGAAGCAGGCACAATAGTGACGGTCCGAGTTGATGTCGGTCAAAACCGCTACGAAGAAGGAGGCAGGCTGCTGATCAGGAACCAGCTGCCAACCACTGGGCTGACAGAACTGAACAGGAGCAAGAGGGGAGTGAAGGAGGGAAGGTGGTGCAATGGTGGGGCGAAAGGTGAAGACAGAGTGATTAAAGGAGAGATAAAGATTAGTATGCATACCAATCTGGGTGACATATCAGACAACAGTGGGTCACATGTTGTAACACCACCTCAGGGCTGGGATATAATTACCCCAACAAAACAAGTTGTGAAAACTTTCCATCTGTTTTAAAATTATACAACTCCACCACGGCTCAGCATGAGTGATGGCTACAGATAAGACAACATATCCATTTCTGATCACAATACAACTGGTTATTGTATGTAACTTTTAAATATTGACTTGCAAAATAAGAAATGTTAATGGAGCCTTTAATGCTGTTGGAGTGTTGACCGAGGGAAACGAACCAAACAGAATCAATATTTGCAGCATTTTTGTTCTGATTGTTTTTTTTTGCTGTCATCCATTTCACATCTGAATCACAGAGCAGATATGCTTTTAACCCCCTGACCTCAGTAACCACACTGACTTTGCAGGCCAGACAACTGACCTAGATCTATATTAATCAGACACCCATCAATATTGGGGACTGATGTGAGGATGAGCATATTTCCAAATGTTAAATAAGTTAATTTCTCTGTGTCCAAATTACTACGATGCCTCTCTGTAGATCATGCTGACTTTTTATTTAGACCAAAACTGACCTGCCAAATTTTACCAATAGTCTCAGCTGTTATCATTTGACAAGCTTGGCTAAATGTGTAATACATAAAGCACATTCAGTGCATGCATAATTTCATAACTGCCAAACTCAATGCAGAAAATTGAATCGATTACTGTAAAATACATATAGGAGTAAATTCTGGTAACATTAGCAAAGTGTGAAAGTCACTGTGAACACTTAGGGTTTCATGTTAGGCCCACTGTCTTGCATGCTTTAAATTTAGCATGTGCATGAAGTATCAGCAGAAGATTTATATTTGCTAAGTGAACAGAACAAAATGTGTATTTAATGTGGATGAGTGCCTTTGGCTGACCTAGTGGATAGGTTCAATATGAGCACCAACAGCACTGCAATGCATCTGACTGCTCAGTCCTTTGCACTTTCTGCACACGCAGCCCCTTTTTGGACACTTATAGGAAAACCATCTAATAGGGAGGTGGGGTACTGCCTTAACTGTGTAATATCTATGGGTGTGGAAACGAGTCCCAGGTGCCAGTGGACAGCTCAGTTTCTCATCTGGATTCTGGGCCAAATTGTGCTATGATAGTTCCTACATTCAAATTTTCCCTCACTCGTGGGTCTTATCAATCAATAACATGGGTAACAAACATGAGAACAACTACAGCGTACACGTAAAAGCTTCATTAAAAAACATTTTAACAATCTCAATTACCCAGAATTCATTTACACATTTAGTCATGACAACATAAATGGATTGAAGCGATTATTTTCTCAGGGAAATCCTGTAGTAGTGGCAGCTGTTGGGGACAGATCTAATTGTGTTGTTCTGGGCCCTGAGGTACACACATACATGACTGTAAGTATGGACCTACCAGCTCTACGCCTTGTGGGAACGGGCTGTCCTCCCAGTCTTTCTCAGGAAATCGTTGGACAATGCGACCTTGACCTTCACCTTCCACTGTGAGGAGACAGAGAGGGACAAATCCAGAGGTCTGAGTATGTTATTTAAAATTGTTTGTTTTCTGTTTGTTTCTATCAATAAGCCCCTTAGAGTGTTTTTTAATCAAGTATACAAGCACAGTGACATATCTTTACATCTTTTTTTTCTGTTCAGCTCTGGCATACTAAAAAAAAAAGGTCATGTTGGAAGGAAATGTATTTTTGCTGTATTATTGGCTGATGTTTTGTTTAATGACGGCTAAATCCTGATAAGGCTGCAAATCAACATCTGGATGAAAAAACAGTGACAAGAACATGTTTTAAAGATGCTTCTACACCAGAGTGTTCCAAATGGTCAGATAGGGTCACACAAAGCTTCTTAATCTTTGACCTGAAGGGTCAACATGCACATCTGGTATAATGGTTTAACATCTGTAGCGTTGATTGTCTTAATTACAGTTATCAGCTCAACTTAAGCATTCTCATTTCCATTTTCTTCTGTTGGCAGAAACTCTTTAAAGTGGACCCACTATGCTTTTTCGTGGATGCTCATTAAACATGCCAAAGTTTCAAACAATGAGGTCAGCCAAAAGCTCAGTTGTAAGACAGTTCTTCTCCATTCTTGGCTATGTATGACATCACCAAGGCCAAGCATCCTCAACATGGTCAGGTCAGGCACACAGCTATGACTATGAGCAGTGGAGCCTCACCCACATGGTGTGCACATCTGTTTATGAGGGGCAGCCAATGAATGAAAGTTGGCTTTTAGTAAGTAAGGGGTTATTTTGAAATGTTGATCATGAATAAGCTAAACTATTGGAGTCCAGAAATATAGAGCTGAAAATGAGCAAAACAGGTCCCCTGTATGCTTAACATTCAAAACAGTAAATGGAATGTTAAATGGACTGGTGCTTATATAGCACCCTTCTACTCAATCTGAGTACTCAAAGCCCTTTCTACTACCTCATTCACCCAGTTACACACACACAGTGCTTTTATCTACACCTAAGCACTTTTATCTAACATTCTCACACAGACACAGACACACACCCACACACACTCCAGTGGATGCACTGGCAGCAACTCAGGGTTCAGTATCTTGCCCAAGGCTACTTTGACACATGGACAGGAGGAACAGCTCTACCACCTGAGCTACAGCCCCCCCCCCCCCCATAGCATATCTATCTTGCTAGCCATGAATGAATGCAATATTAATGTAGTTCTTTTTCCTTAGTCAGAGAAATGTGCAAAGCTGGCAGCTACCCAATGAGGCCAAATTTGCAGTGGCACATCCAGGCAAAAACCATGTGTGCAATAAGTTGGTAAATAAATTTAATAAATCTGTATTCACATGCTTATTGTTAGGCCAGTCCATTAAATGGGTTCATGTGTGCCTGCTAAACATTAGTGAGATGTGTTAAAATGCTTGTTTGCTGCTGGTTAATGAGGCCATTTCCTTTGTTGGCCAGGGCCTGGCTCATCACAGCGGCACAATGACACAACAAAGGCGGACTTATGTAACCACCACAAGCCCGTCTTTCAGCCTAGTTCCAGCTGAAGCCCAGAAGGCTGCTTAATGGCAGCATTCATCCGCGGAGAGAATACACTCAATCCTCCCAGTACAAAGGATTTATATCTAGAATAGAACTCTGCAAATCAAAATATAACGCTAAACAATGCTAAATACAGAAGAGGTTTTCACCAGCATTTAGAGCTAAAATATTTTTGTACCAAGCTGAAAACAACAGAGCCTATGGGTCTTTACCAAGGAACTAACCCAGAAGCACAGACAATACAAAAACAGAAAGTAGGCCAGCTCCCAAAACACACAAGGGAAGTCATTCCATCTCCCCTGTAAATGAGGGTTATGTGGACGTGGTGCTGTGGGGTGAGGTTTCACTTTTGAGACAAATGCCTGAGCTCCGATGATTTTTGAAGTGCTTTGCCAAACATTACCAGCAGCTATTTCCCTAGAGAATTGATGCTGAATTGATTGCTGAAGAGGCAAGCTAGCCACAACAGCTGCTGTCCCTTACTTGTCACAAGAGATTAATCTTCTCCTGTTATCCACTGATATCAAAAATATGGGCATGCATGCACAAGGCATGTATGGAATGCAAACAAGATCTAAAGATTTCCACTTGATTTCACAAAACCAGCAGAAATGAGATAAATGAGATGGAGCTGGTGTGGAACAAGGAAAAAAAAGACAAAAATTGGAACATGAGTTACAAGGTTTTAGTTGGTCCACCAAAAAAAAGTACAACAATGAAGGTGTTTTCATTTGTAATCCAATTTGTCTGCAAAAAAAAAATTGAAATCCAACCTTCTATGATACTACAGTGATTCAGGAAATATTTTAAGATTCACCATAAATGAAGACCTCACAACTGTTTTTGTTTATTCTGCCAGGAACCAACTCCCGTGCCACTTCTACAGCAAAGTTGTACAAAATTCCAAAGGTGGGAAAAGGTTGATAAAATGAAATGAGGCCCAGTCACCAAGTCTATTTCTTAGTTCTACTAAGTTTCATTAATGAACCAATAAGATATGGAAATACTTATAAATATTATGTTCCATGTTTGCTATCCTATCCCAGGTCATTATCTTGCCATAACAGACTGAAAAAACAGGGAGCAATAACGAGGTACTGTGGCAACTAAAATGTCTGTGCTTAAAGGGGACCTATTATGATCATTTCCAGCTCTAGATTATTAAACTGCGACTACACGCAAGTCATATTTAATATGAAAATCTGAAACCAGAATTTCTGCTAGTGTATTGCATATCTCAAAGCTTAAAAACTGACCCACTACCAGGCCTAAGCAGCAAAGGTTTTTCTTTATCTTTTTAAAGACAAAAGCTAAAACTGTTAAGTTAGCTAATGTTGACTGCTGCAACTCATGCACAGATAAAGCTGATATCTATACACTTATGCCCTATAATTTACAATAGGGTAAATTCATTCATTGCTCCACTGAACCAGGTTAAACATAATATGGTGCTCTGTTGCTGGGACAGCCAATGCCACTTTCTCTTCATGCTATAAGTGGGGAAACAAAGCTCCCTATTTGTCTGCAGCGCTGTTCTGGTTTCTTCTACATGATAATTACAGTGTGTAGCTAGAGATACATTACATCAAGCACAGCATCAAACAAAAACCTTTTGAAAATAACTAATGCAGAATAAGATTCCTGTGGTCATTTAGAAGTGGTTTCATCACATAGTTTGCCCAGCACTGTGTGGTTTACAATACTTTCAGTACTGTCTGCAGCACGTAAAAAAACAAAAGCATTAAAGGTGTGTCCACACTGGATGCGATTTGCAGCAGCATGGTGATCAGAGACCGTTAAAGGAAATGATATCTGGAGACTTCAAGTGACTATGGGCAAAATAACTGCTGGAGAAGCAAAGTGGGCGGGACCTGAGATACTTTCAAGAGAGTGACTGAAGCAACTACCAATGAGAGTGAAGAATACCACTGACTGACATATGACTTTGTAGTAAATATGTAGGCAACCAGAGCCTGGAATGACTGTTAGCAACCAGCCATCAGCTTCAAAGTAACACGCAACAAGTAACATACACACAATTCCTGTGTGTGTGTGTAGCTAAAGAATAAGCAAGCATAAGCAGACTGTGGTGCAGAGTCGAGAGGTTTGTTCAATGTGAGCTGTGAAATACAAACGCATACATAAAATACTAGCTGATATTTCAATATCACAACATTTTACTCTCTAACTCTCTGTTTTTGGCACCATCCCCATAAATGCAGTATCAAATGTTGTTTACCAATAACACAATATCCTAAAGTAGTAAAGAAAACATGCCTAGTGAACAACTGGAGCATTGTGTTGAACTGCACCTAAAACACAGATGTAGAAAACCAGTTTCTTGGTCTTCTCATCCATACAGTAGCTTCTCTAAAAATGAAAGTAAAGGTGTAACACCTGTCAACAAAAAGCTGCAGCGGCCATGCGGGTAAAAGGCAGAACAAACTGTGAGCACAGTCCTGGCACAGAGCTGCAGTAATATCTCCGTATCATCTGCTTGGATCACAACTGACACAACTCCTACATAAAACTACAACTGCCAGGGCTGATAAAAACACACCCAACTAAAAGACTAATGCAAATGTTAATCTGAATAGTTACCCTATGAATAGGTTGAGCACTTCTGCTTACCTGTTTGCAAGGATTTTGAGTTTGTAAATAACCTACAGAAGTTCATTTTGAAATGTATGATTTCACTGAAACAGAAAGGTAATTCAAGTAGCTGATAGATATGTGCTGCATGGTACCATCCAAGCCAGGGTTTACAATGGAAAAAAATAATTTAAAAACAAACTCTCTCAAGAAGGAGCTTCCTGCAGGAACAAACTTAGTTACTTAAATTAAAAAAAAAATTAAAAAGCAGTTGAGCAAATTCACAAATTCAATAAGTGGCTACTAATACAATGTGGTTGATTTGAGTCACTTCAGCTGGTGGCTGGATTTATATGGATCACATTCAAAATCCCAATTCGCAATATTCTCACCTTAGGAAATATAATCTAATCATGATGTTGATCATTTACAGGAAAGTAAACCTGAAAGTGAAACAAGTCTTACACCAGGCAGTGATTGAAGCCAAGTCATAGCGGCAAAAGCAGTTATTCTGCCTGTTCTAATGTATCACTTTAGATTTCATTTCTAGTACTACAGAAATATATATTTTAACTTTCATTTCATTTACTGGAGCGGTACAGCTGTAAACACAGATAAAGAAGGTAGAAACAGTCCTCTTCCTATAGTTAGATTGTGCCTTTAGCTACCCAGACTGCTTAGATCAAACTACCCATTATTCAGTCTATTTTTTCAGCTCCTGCAGGAACTCTGTTCTGTGTCAATGGAGTGAAGTGCTGTTTGCTGGCAAAGACTATGCCGCTCCATAAACTCCAATGACAACTGCATAAGAAGCAAGCTTTGTCTTGTCTTTTGGAACAGAAAAGGAGTACAAGTACGGCACAAGCAGGGGAGTCCATACTGCTCTCTTTTGTGACAACAAAGTATGGAGCTTGTATGATGGTCTGCAGGTCCCTGTAGGCTACAGCCAAAACCTGGCGCTCCCATCTGATCTCCAGAACAGTAAAACTGACTCTTAAGAGAAAACAACATTTCCTAAGCAGCATGTCCTAAGCTTTGATTCTGCAGCAAAGCTAGCACAGTTAGACTTTAGAATCAGCTGGGCCAAAATATTGTCTGAAACTGCAGATTTGCTGGTTTCAGTGTATAAACCAATCAATAAGAAACTGCAGCAGTCTCTCAGGTAATTATAAAAATTAAACAAAAGAGTGGGGATCTGATGTTCAACAAAGTATAATTACCGATGACAGACCCATCAGTTTCACAGACTATGATATTAAATATATACAGTGCTTTTACCCCCTTTGTGATTTCTTAGTTGATCAAATAAAAGTTAATTTTAGACCAAGATAACCCAAGTAAATACAAGATGCAGTTTTAAATGATATTTCATTTATTAAGGGAAACAAACCTATGTGAAAAAAATGAACTCCCCCGTTTAAATCATGAACTGATTAACGACATTATTTTTGGAAAGCCGAGTTCATTTTCACTAGCCACACCAGGCCTGATTAAAATCTCAATTCTGTAGCTAAACATGTGACGACATCATTAGCTATCCACATGGCTACCTGCATACAAATCACTTCTCATCTCTGCCACTGTGATACTTTGACTCATGTCTGTCCACTCTCAGCACAACAGTCTTCTGTTGACTGAAGAAGTTACAGCTCCAAGATGCACACTGTGTTCAGGTTGTGTCATTCTACTTATATCAATCAACGCTTTAGCTTAGTTCATGTGAAGAAGGAAAGTATGGACAAGTTACTTACTGATATAATCTATACAATTCCTCTGAAAAAGAAATCATGTGCTAAAGTAATCTTGTGAGCACAATATAAGATGGTCAAAATCATACACACAAGGCATGGGAAACTTCTAAAAATGTCGAAGAAAAGCCTTGGTCACAAGCCACACACTTAAAATACTTCAAACAACAAAAGGCACCCCCAAAAATGAACTGGCTTTAAACCTCTGACAAAACACATGACAAAAAGTGCCAACCACAGTGCTAACTGCCGCGCTGCATCGAGTTTCTGTTCAGCTGTCCACCTCATGAACCAGAGGGAGTGTGATAACAGTTATGTGTTTACAGTCTAAGCGGCAGGAGTGATAACATCAGCATGCACATTGTGAACAGGCTTATCATACACTGTTGAACTCACTCTAAGAAACAGCAAAGAGCAGCAAAAGCAGGCTTCTAAGCTTCCTGACAGACCAACTAACACTTTTATTTCAGTTAACACCCCCCCCCCCCCCCCCCCGAAAATTAGAACAAAAAATAAACAAAACAAAGCTGTAATTAAATAGGTTTCTTATTTTTTTCTTATTTCAAGCTATATTACCTCAGATTGACACTACATTTACAATCAGAGCCACAATCCATCATAATTAAAATAATACATGTGAAGATAACCAAGTCAAGTGCAAAGGTCACCCAAAAAAAAAAAAGTAAACAAAAAATGGCAGCAACTTAACAAGGTGAAAAGGCGGGACAGGGGGAGGAAATGTGGGTCGCGTGTATGTGCCAGAGTTGAGCGATGACTCCTAGCATAGATGACTGCTAGCAGTGACACAGGATGTAATGAGCCTGACTGATCATGTGATCCCTGAATGATGGCAACCAGGGTTGAACTGAGTGTGTGGCTTAGTGTCTATGTGTCACGCTCTCATTGCTGAAGCAGACCACAGCTTCTCATTCGCAAGCTTCCAAACCACAGTGACACAACATCAGCCCGTTTCCACGGCAACTGCAGCAGTTAGGACCAAAGAGCTCAGAGTCTGGTGTCCTTTCATGCTTTGCGTATGCGCAAGCTTGCAACTATGCAGGCTGGTCTAAATAAGATCCTAGAAGAGGAAGATTACTTGCACTGCATCACACTTTTTAAACTGCAAGACTATTCCTATACAGTGATTCTCACACACCTTTCACCCCGTCCGGTAGGGAGGGGGTTTTATTTATTTAACTATCCACAAGTTAGTAGTGAACAAATCCCTCGCTCTTATTCTGAAAGTTCCACTGCTGCGAACTAGTCCAGCTACGCCATCTTTCACTGCAGATGGCAAGAGTGTTCCTGTTTTGATCTGGAGGGTCTTTGCTACTCTAAGCACAACCTGCTGCAGGCAGAGAACTGGTCATCTCAGTCTAAGAAGTAGAAGATGGAATTGGATATGGGATACAAATGTTATTAGTCACAAAACACTTAATTGAAACGTAACAGCACTGTTGCACTTTTTAAAGTGGACTTTTTAATAATTCCTCAAATAAACTATGGGTATTCCTCCTTTCACTTGTGCACATGGGCATGCACACACCCAACCCACTACAAAATATTGATAATACTAACATTTTACAATTACAATTACGGAAATGCATGCATCGTAACGTTATTCTCTAAATTGGAACCACATGATCAGCTTGAGTGCAGTGAATCATTGTTTAACTTTTTACATCAGTTTCAGCACTGTGTTAAGAGAATATCCAAAACAGAGCTGAGGCCTTTGTGGTGCAAAACTATGACTTCATTATCACCACACCCACTGATACTGCTCTTTCTGCTGTCCACCCAGCTCACCATTACACACTAGCTCATTTACACATGAATATACACCATCACTGACTCATGCCATTTGTGATATATATCCATCCAGTGTTTCTGTGTGTGAGTCACCCTCTGATTAAAAACAGAATTGCAGTAACCAGCCGGGGCTCCCTTGGGTTCATGGTTTTATGTCCCTAAAGTCCACAGAGCTGCTCAGTACATTAATAAGCAACATCTGACATTTAGCACAGTCTCATTTTGGTGTCAGATGACCGAAAGGATGATAACCTCACATAAATAAAATGAGTCGATCCTTATTGGATGAGCAAGGCTGCCTTTTATGAATCAAGCAGAGTAAAAAAAGAAAAGAAAAAAAAGCTCCGTCTGGCAACCACCATCGCCCTGGAGACAATGCAGGACGTTTTCTTTGTGAAAAGCTCTTCAGCACACTCACATCCTTCCTCCCA
>JAVDPK010002570.1:243280-258753 GCA_034780415.1 Cichlasoma orientale | reverse complement strand
TAAATCTGACCTAGGAAATTATATTATTTCTACACATTTTGTACATTGATCAGTTGGTTTTAATAAAAGTGCTGGTGACATCTTACATGTTGCTTCTGTATAAAATACATCATGTATTGACATTTTTTCCATCTATATTCCTCAACTCTAAGAGATGGCTCAGGATATATTTAAGATAACAATAATACATTTTTTGTGACATATGCACTGCCTATATGCCATCACATGCATGGTGGCATAACGCTGGCACTGAAACAAGCATAAGCAGGATGGGAGTATGGTAGGGTCAGAGAAATATTTGCTGGTAAATTTATAAAAATAATAAAAATGAGCATGCACACTGTAGTAGCAACAAACCAAAGCAGAATTGAGAAGAGTACAATTGAGATCAGAATTAAGAGGAACACAGCAACAGATGCAGGTGCAATAATAAACCAGATTCTTCATCACATCATAATATATAGGAAATATGGTTTAATCCAAGTAGGTCCTGAAGAACAAGATGCAGATTAAGCTTCCGTGTTCTACCCCAGAATATTGCAACAGGAAATTTGACACGATAGCTGGGTGCTTATACACTCAATCACACCTTATCTCCTGGCACCCAGACCCTTGTCTTTCCTCAGCAATGCATTACATCCATCTAATCATTTCATTAGCAAAGTGTTCATTCCCCTTCTACAGTCTTCTAGAGTCAGACTGAAATTCAGCTGCAAATTAGCTAACAAAAATTCAACTGTGGCATTAATCACCTACGCATATGTACCGGAAATTACATCTGGTTACTTTGGCAACCAACAGCCAAGAAATGACTGTGTGTCTCATAACCAAACAGGAACTAGACTACAAGACAACAATGGAGGCAGCTCTGTCGGGAGATCCCCCAAAATACAGTCTTGAGAAAGCCCTCGTTTCTTCATATCTTGCTTCCAAGGAGTCAGACTTTCATGTCATTTATGAAAGTAGTCTTGAGCAGTAGTTCTCCAAGCTCTCTGAAGGTCTTTCAAGTTTTTCTTTGGGCACTGGCTGCTTTCTCACTCATTTTCAGTCCAGTCCTTGGACCTAAACATTTTCAGAGGATTTTTTTGTTTGGTAAGCCAATTAACATTGACCTATGACTCATTCATGTATTAAAAAAGAAATCCAACTCAAGGGATTAACCAGCGTTTTGTCTACACACAAGAAAAAACTTAGCAAATACCCAAAATCTGATGGTACATGTTAGCCTCACAATAATTTTGATCCACCACACACAGAGACACACAGTCTTGGATTGGCCTCCCCAGAGACCGGAGCTCAACATTACTGAAGCAGTGTAGGTCATCTTGACAGAGCATGGAACAAAAGGCAGCCAACAACCAAAGAAATGCTGTTATAATAAAGTCAGTGAACAAGTGTGTGAAGTTTGATGGGTCTAGATTGAACAGTATGCATCTATGGTGTGAATTTGAACAACCGAGGTCACACTGTTCTCAACGTCTAGCAAATGTCAAAGTTTTGGTGGAACAGACGCTGACGCAAAGACTATGACAATAGCTCAACTTTTTTCTTCGAAACAGCAGAGCTAAAAATGAGGTGGCTCAAGACTTTTACGCAGTGCTGTAAATGGTTTTTTCCCCCATCAACATTCAAAGAGTTTAATGCAATTGTTAACAGAATCCCCACACATTTTTTAAAATCAAAATTGCATGTTATTGTGAGGCTAACATGTTTCCACAATTAACAGTTTATGCTAAAATTCAAATCCACCCTTGCAGGAGGAGTTCACCTTTAGCCCCCACAGGCAGCAACTGAAATGATCCCTTATTTGAGGGTAGACTAGGAGGAAGATAATGCTGGTAGTGGCCGATAAATAGTTTACCCATGACAAGCTGAGATGAAAAAACAGTGATGTGGTTGAGAGCTGATCTGCACACAGCAGCACCCTGACACTTGGCTCCATTAGCACAGCTACCCAAACCTTTCACTACAAAGTACACATCCTGCATGTCCCAGCTCCTTTTCTTCATGAGCCAAAACGAAATCATCCCTCATCACCTTGATATTTTCCTGGCACTGCATGCATTTACATCTCAAAGTGCAAGCTGCAAGCTCTAATTCTAATGCACACAAATACATATTATACATATTAATCGAAAGCTAAACTACATGATGTGATATTTTCATCATATTTCCTAACTTGGCAACTTCCAACAAGTAATGTATATCTGACCTAAAGTGTTTCAACCATGACATGAATAACTTTCAAAGATTTCTTTCTGGGGGAGAAGAGAGCAGCCAGTCATAGACAGGATAGGGTACAGCAGCACAGGCATCAAACTAGGTCCAGACCAGTAAATGTTCTTTAATTTGTATATTCAAACCAATCGTGTGCTTCATATGAGATTAGAGCAAGCACAGTGGGTAACTGAGAGGCGCATTTCCTTTTAGTCTGAGAAACAGATGTGACCTGGAGTCCATATTAATAAAGATGAGACTTAATCTTCTACCACCATCATGCTTTCTGTGTTTCTTACATATATACTGCAGAAATACTGCAGAAAGAATTGGTAGGATAGCCAAAATAAAAGAAACAAAGTACCAACAGCAGGAAGTGTTGATTCCAAATCTGGTCAGTGCCAATATAATGGAAATAGAGCAAAACAAAACAAAAAACAAACAACTTTTTTTTCCCTTCACTGATTTTATATTATACACACATTTCTCTAGTAGTATTAGCTCCTTTTTAAAAAGTAAAATATTAAAGATGGGCAGCGAGCATCATTCTCTTACAAACATGGTGATGTGGTTACACAGCAGGCAGCCAGCTGCACATGGCCAGCGCTACTAATCCTAACAACCCCCCTATCTTTAAATCAAAACCGCTCTGGACACACTGGAATTGCCTCTCAGGGTTTCAACGATTGCTCC
The DNA here is from genome assembly GCA_034780415.1 of Cichlasoma orientale. Taxonomy (NCBI): domain Eukaryota; kingdom Metazoa; phylum Chordata; class Actinopteri; order Cichliformes; family Cichlidae; genus Cichlasoma; species Cichlasoma orientale. The sequence goes on along the minus strand of JAVDPK010002570.1, from coordinate 255,843 downwards.
CTTGAGCTTCGACAGGCTAACTGTGAGCGGCACTGACTCAGCCTTTGTCCTGTGAGGGGACAGCGAAATTCTCAGAATTCCAGGGAAACCATCAAAGCATAAGGAGGGAGGTATCCATAACAACCCCCTTCTCACTCACTCACTCACTCACACACACACACACACACACACAGCAAGTTTAATATATTTTTAACTTTAAAGTGTCCACAAAATGTGTGATGACCAATTTTAAGATCACAAAATGTAATTTTAACTGCAGTGAGTCTCAAAATATGTATACTGACTACTACAACCATGTATCCCTCCATGTAAAACACCAGACTTTTGTTGCCCCCTGGGGTGCACATGACATTTGCTGAGCATCACAAACACACACAGACCCAAAATTGTCCTTTACAGCCTCAAATTACAATTTGAATATGCCAAATCTGACAGAAGTGGTCCATATGCCTGGTATGAGTAAAAATGTCCAGCACACAGACAGATAGACAGACCCCCGCCCAACACATCCACCCACCCACACACCCCCGCTTCTCTGTATTAGGAATGAGGGAATGAGGGCAGACTGGGGGCCCTGAGGCCATCGTCTCCCTTGTGAATAACAAGCATTCAGCAAGGCAGACAGACTGCAGCATACAGCATAAGGGCAACACAGAGAGACAGACCACCACACACTCGCACATCTAAGGCTGCAACGATTCATCAAGTAACTCAAATAAGTTGATTATAAAAAATCTTTGATGCAGTTTTTTTACTTTGATGCTTCCTTTCCACAACTCTGTAGAGCTCAGTTGTCACCATGTAAATGTGAGTGTTTCACCCACATTTGCAACTAAAACTACACCTGCAATTGAAAGATATCTAGGAGCACATATGTGAATAAAACGTATTACATCATTAAGCCCATGCAGTTCCCAGTTTTTCAACAAAAAGACTGATAACAAGACAGCAGCGAAGGTGATGCTGTCATAGTTTAGCGTGGAGCCAGAGTCTGTCTACACACACAGAGCAAAGAGGCAGAGTAGTCACTGAGATGGTGAGCTCAGACGGAAAAAACCCACCTTTCTAGGGTCCAAAACAGCAGCGCTTGTTACTGTAATCACTATTAAAACCTTTACTGCGAAAAAGCTGGCAGGTGTGAACTTTGTAGCTGCTCTCATCTATCGCCATCTCTTTTACACACAGAAAAACCTACAGGAAAGCTACAGAAGTTAAAATATGCAGATGAACAGTTAACTTAGTTTGTTAGGATGTTTAAATTAGGCAGTTTGCTGAAGGATGACAGCAGCCGTCTCACTTATGTCTCATAGTGACACCTGCAATAAGCAGGGGAGACTCTAAAGGAAGTACGGGGTGTTTTAGACCATACTGTCCTCACAATCGAAGCTGATTACCTCTGTTTTCAGCTACATGTGAGAAATTCCAACTTGGGTATGACTAACATTATGTGAGTTTGTGTAAGAAAAAGGCTTAGTGTAAGATCACAGCAGCAATAAGGTGGAGGTCTGATCCTGTCCTCAGCATCACGACAATGGTCATTAAAAAAAAGCAATAAAATTCCTGTTTCGTTAAATGCATACTCTTTTTTTTTGGATTTACTGCCAAAGTAGTAGCAGTAGTACTAATATGTCTGCTTCTTAACCACTTATCCAGCTTAGGTCTCAGGAGGAGTGTGAAGCCCATCCCAGGTGGCAGGGTACACAAAAAAGGTGTGGGAAAACTTCTGCAAATTTAAAGTGACCCCATATGTGGGGAAAATGTTGCTACTCTTAACTTTAAAACCAAAATTTTGGGTCACCGTTATTGTTTTTAAAAATGTCCAAATTTACTAGTCAGTATGCAAAAGCATTCTTCACAACCAGCAGACCACATGGGGGTAAGTGTTGCCGTGGCAATGAAGCAAACACTCAGAGACAGCCACAAACAGGCAGGCCATCAGAGTGGCACGCACACACCCACACACACAAGCTGCAGTTCACCACAACCACGGCTGTGACCCAGCGTCACTCTGTCCCCCCTATGAAAGGCAGATTGTGTGGGCTATTTCTGGAGGGCCTGAAAGGCTACAGCCCTGCTCTGAAGCAATGGAGGAAGTGGCTGCCCACAGGCAGGCACTGCTGGCAGCATCACACACACTCCTCTATCCTCCCCAAACCCCCTTGCTTCATTTCACTTGCAATATGAGAGGTTTTTATTTACCCTCTGAGCTTCACGTATCGTCAAGTAAATTTCTCCTTGCATTCACACACTCAGTTTTGTAAGCACCACATCAGTTACAGCTTTATCATGATAATGGAAATAATCCTTTCTTCAGTACTCCAACCATTTGAACTACAAATGTCCCAAGATCCAATACTTTGGTACCAAGTGATGCCAAAATAATCAGGATTCTAGCCAGTGGTTGATCACCCAGCGCTGTGCTGGGCTGAGGTATTGTCGCGCCGGGTTGTGAATTTTACCAGTTTGCTATTGAAACTGCTCACCTTCACCACAATTAGCAAACAGGTGCAGCTATTAGCACTAGCAAGCAGTTGATACCAAGGGGAGACCTGGGGACCGCCACCTCCCGGGACTTTTTCCCTCCTGGGTCCTCACTCTTTGTGGTCATTTTTTTAGGGGTGCAAACATATTTGTTCCTCTAGTTTTTCCACTTCATTGCTCATTCCCTCACATCCATTCCGACAGTTTCAGCAATCTCCCTCCAGGAATTTACTGACATCAGGTTACATCGCAGGGTTCAGAGGGGTTTCTGGTTATGATGCAGATTTCCCGGTCTGGTTGGGGCACGACCACACAGTAATTAAAAGATAATGCACCTTGCACAAGCATAAGTGCAATGTTGCTGGCCACTTACGTAGGTTAGGGCCCGCAAAGAAAGGATTAAGAGGAAAAAGGATTAAGAGTATATTTGCAGAACGTAATGTGACAATTTTAATATAAATTTTTTGTCAATTACACTGTTTTTGTGATCATTTGGAGGCGAAATCGAAATTCGATTAGTTGAACAGCCCTAGGGCATCTGACTACGATGTCTCCTGGGCACATCCTACTATGATGAGGCCCCAGGGCAGACCCAGGATATGCTGGAGAGATTATATCACTTGGCAGAATGTCTCAGCGTTCCCCCAGATAAGCTGGAGGAGGTGGAGGTCTGGGTTTCTCTGCTTAGGCTGCTACCACCATGACCTAAACACAGATAGGCGGTAGATGAATGATGATGGCTGCAGATGCCGATGATTGCTCTGTATTAGATCTTAGCTCAGCTTTCGATACAGTGGATCACAGTATTCTCATTGATAGGCTGCCGGGTCACTGCTGCCCCTGTGACCCGGCCCCAGATAAGCCAAAGAAAATAGATGGATCGATGAATGGATGGATTTTTCTTTATTATTCTATAGGACAGCGGGTACAATAGATGTGTTAACAAGTTGTGTGTGCTTGTTTCATACAAAATCATGTTAGTGATTGATGCATATGAACTGTGGTATAAAGTATTTTAGAATTTTAATGTTACTGGCACAAACTACCAAATGTCTGGTCATGACATCCTGAATGCTTTACAACCTTTCATTGCTTTAACAAAATTCAAACTGTCTCAGGAAGCCAAGATCTGCTGAACATTTTAAAGCACCAATCATGAATCTCCAAAAAAGAACAGAGGATGCAGTTTGGTGTCCAGATTGTGATGCAAATTTTTTATTTTTAGCAGCCCCAGTTAACCCTCACCAAGCCCATGTTATCTTCTTAGACTACTGTTGCCATAAGTCTTTTTTTTAAAACACATAAATGGAAAAACTATAAATAATATTTAGAAACAGAATAGACAACTAAAATGTCACAATTTAATATTGTTTTTATTGTTTAGTTAATATCTGTTCACTTATGTGCACCAATTACAGATTACTACCTTCCCCTCTTTTCAGGGAGAAACTCTGTGTAGTATATATGACTCAAATCAGAGCACCCTTACTGAGTGGACTTTGCATGTTCTTTCTCTGCCAGCACAAACTTCTACCACGCAGTACTGAATGGCCGCTTGCTAGTGCTAATGGCCACGCCCACTAGCAAACTGATGATCGCGATCCCTTCCCATAGCTAAATAGCCCGGTGCAGCGCCAGGTAATCAACCGCTAGCTAGAACCCTGGCTTTGTTAAACTTTTTCCCTTTTGTTCTGCTGTGTATTATGGTCTCTGTACTAAAATGCTCACTGTATTGACATGTTTGGTCAAAAAAAAAAAAAAAAAAAAAAAAAGGTGATAGAACACAAACTTGTACTCATGACAGTGGAGTGCTTAATGCCTGGAAATGTGGGTGTTGCTGCAAAGATATACACACACCTTCAACTTGGCAGCAAAGAAGACCCGACAATCAGCACTGGTTAGTGTCACCAGTTCAGCATCCAACTAAACTATGGTCCCAAACCCTTTCCTGTCCCTGAGTACACTTCTAATCAAGTGAACATCTGCGCCAAATTTGAAGAAATTCCCTGAGATACCACAAGAAAGAGGCAGTCAGATGGACAGACACATTGAAGAGAGTGTTGTAGATAAAACCCTCTAAATATCAGTATATAGTAAATATGGAAATATTAATTAGAAATGAGGATACTTAATAGCTTTGCAAAAATTGCACAAAAATCAAATATTGCCATAAAACAGTGCTGTTGAGTGATTTCTAACATACACCCTGATAGCATGTACAATGCAAATGTTATATCAAAATATGTGCAAAAATATGTGAGAGATTTCCAACACATTGCCCAGCCCTAACACATCTCAAACTGAAGGCGATAGCCTTACACATCTAGGAGACATGCTGTATACATGCGGTGTGTAAAGAGGAAGTGATACAAGCTGCACACTGGCTCCATCACAGCTCTGTTGCATTATCACAGCCAATAAGATACAAGTTTCAGTACTGAAATCAAAACACCATTTTATTCTTCGTTTACAGACAATGGTTTTCTACAAGGATTCAAATACTGTGTAAACATAAGCACCAAATTTTTCAAAATTAGGACTGAAACTATTTATATTAAGTTTACTATTGCTGCAGCTAAATAATGTATCAATTTCAGTCAATTGGCTGTCGCTTTTTTCATTCAAGTCTAAGTGAGGTAGCAAAGTTGGCAACAAAAGTGGTGCCACAAGTGAAATATGATACTTCACAAGCTCTCAACCAATCTCCACCACAATCACTGCCGTAAATCTGTCCCAGTCAAGAGTCACAGCACACTGATTGAGTCTTAAGTCTTGTTAGCAATGATCACATCTCTACAGTGATGCAAACACTGTATGATTACAACAGAGACACCATGACACACAGAAGCTCAGATACATGTCATCCCCTCTGTGCCCCTCTTCGTGTCCTCATTGGCCTCCTGACTTGACTGCAAGCTGTTGAGGTGTTTTTGTGTGTAAAAGGAGGCTGGCTGCCAGAGCTGTCACTCCAGCCTCAGAACAGCCATCCTACTTTCTGTTTAGGGCCACCACAATGACCAACACCCTCAAACTGAGCGCCAGAGGCACACAGACAGAGCTACAATAGAGCCAGTATGTTAGTGTGTGTGCGTTTGTGTGTCTCTGCGCCCTCTTGAATGACACCGACTTGCAGAGGCTCAAACCAAACACGCCCCTTTCCTGGTTTTCAGGCACGCACAGGGGTACAATCTGAATTCTCACTCTAAACATAAGTCTCTCTTGGGTCTTTCCCCTAACTTCCTGTTTGGATCTCTGTGAATCCAATTGGTTGCCAACTACTCAGCATACTACTGTCAAAACACTGTGACATGCTGAGTTTCTTAAGAGACCCTTGCAAGGAGAAACACACCTCGTGTCAACCATGGACTTGTCCCAACCTACAGACAGCCATCTTGGTTCTAAATACGGCTCCATAGATTGTCTAACGCAGTATCTTAGCTGAGCAGAATGTGAGCAACCTGACATTTCATAGACAGGGAGAGGATGAATGTAAGATTCAAGGTTTTCCCTCAGGGTTAGCATCCATTTAAAAGTCAGCAAAGGGACACAAATCACCGTTGGGGGGAAAATAAATAAATAAATCAGAAAGATGGATGCTGTGTTTGTGAGCACCCACATAGTTTCTCTGAGAGGCAGATGAACAGTGATGATGTCAGCCCCAGAAACCTGTCAGTACCCACGCTTGCAAAACATTCCAGTAACTCAGTGACAAGTAGCAACCACCCAACTCACACAAACGCACACACGTAGACAGGATGCATGAAATATTTAGACACGGGAGGAAACTCCACTGTACTGCAGAAATTCCTGGTATTCTTATGCTCGAGGACCTTTCATTGTTGATGCAAAGTTGTGTTTTCATTACAGTCAATTAGTGCCAGGACACTGCAGCTGGAAAAGTGGTAAAACATCCAAAATATTATTGCATAAATACACATGAAGTCAGAAATCTGGCATCTTAAAACTCCAACTAAACAATCTTTGCAAAAATGGGTGAGAAAGCAGGCAAAATTAGAAGAGCATGAGACAGTAAGGACTGCAGAACAAGTGAACAAAAGTGATAACAGTGATGGGATTCATCCTTGCTGCAAATGGGGATGTTTACCTCAACAAAATCCCTTGAAACCTAGCATGGAGTGAAGTTGCTCTAGATAGGCAACATTAGAATGGCCACACCAACAATCATCATCACTCTTAAGTGCTTAGTTTTTACGAGGCATGGAAGGTTTGATCCATTAAAGTAACTGTGGCTTTAATGTCTGCTTCCCAGATGCTTTTTACAGGCTTGCTCTGCTCTGCAATGCATTCAGGCACCCTAGCACAGGAAGGGGCGTTTCTGCAGCGTTTGCAGCGTCCACGTTATAACATCCTGTATTCCCCCCCTTCTGAAAGAAAAATACAAATAAATGCATTCATGCAATCAGAGAAGGGATGTAGGCCACTTCAGCATCAAGATAAAAGCCAGTTCACCGCCTGCTTTTAGCCACACAGGGCTTGTCACGTTACAATTTGCCTCTTTTGAATAAATCATAAGCAAAAAAAAACAAAAAAAAAAAAACCACTCTATATAAAAGACTACCACGTTACAAGTTGCATGCGTCCATTGGATAGGTGAGTTGAATATTTCATGATTAAACGGGCCATTATACTGCACAGATCTAGGCCAAGGCTCAGGCTGAAGGGAGGGGGCTCAGATAACGGTCCAAACCCCGTCCCAGCAACGCAAGGGAACACAGCTCCGGTCCGAGGGGGCTCAAGGGAGGGGCAAAGCCATCTAGGTTAATCCAGACAAAACACAGACAACAAAAACAATAAGCAACCGCGGCAAAGAGAAGCATCGATTTCTACTTTTAAAGTGATTCTATCAAGTCCAGGTGGACATCACCGGAGTTTCCGCGTTTTAACCGTCCCACAGTGACTCTTCAGGACCCTGCAGCCACAACACTGACAGCTCGCTGTCACATCCTTTGTTAATTTACTCCTGCAAATGCCATTTTTCAAAATGCAACTTCTAAGACCTGTAAATGAGTGAGAACAGGGGAAATGCAGTTGAAACGGGTGAATAAATCCGTCTTAGGTCCCAGTCGACCAAACTGCAAGCCCCCTTCAAAGGTAGCCCTTCTAACGTTAGCTCGTAGCAAATGAAGTTAGCCCAAGTTTTCTGTCAACAGATGGAAGCAGAATGTTTTTTCTGAAGCTAAAGCGCGTTCGGAAGTTGGAGATTGCAATGGAATTCTGCACGCAGTTTATTCTCCAGTCAGAAATGCGAGACACCGGCTGACAGTCTCGCATTCAAGTATACTAATCCCGTGAGGCCTGCGCACCCCGGCCTAAAGTTGAGGGCTAACAGCCAACTGACAGCGCCTAAGTCGGTCAGCTGTGAACGGCGGCTTGGCCCGTCCCCGCCTCCTTCCCCTCCTCCTGGTTGCCCACAGCTAATAATACGCCGTTAAAGCTAGCAGAGCAGGCTAACTCAAACACCCACCTCGCTTGTCGAGGTCGTAACCGACCACAACAAAGTAGTCGGCGAGCCTGGCCATCGTGGAGGCTCACGGCGACAGGCCTTTCTCGCTAAATCCTCTTCTCTTTCTGCCGTCAATAGTCCATTTACGTCCTGCCGGCGATAGACACATCACGGGCGACAGTAGCATCCTTCCAGCTGTACCCCGCCGCCATACTGTCAGTCTGCCTTGCCCTGACAGCGGAGAGCCGCGAGTCTGCGCACTGAGAGACTTCCAGGGAGGGGCTGCTCGGCAGGAATGTCCCATGTGGGGAGCCAAACCAGCTCAGGGGCCAAAAGTCTGACCAAAACCTATAATAAACTCAAAGAAGTTTCAACAATGCCGGCGCTAAAGGGGTGAAAGGTGGTGACGGATTTTCAGTGCCCTGAAATGAAGAGGACCCACAAACATTTTGTGGAACTGCCTCTTTGAAATGGATACCTAAAAGCAAAACTGCCCAAGAATTGCTTTTTGTGCCTGTTCCAAGAGAATTATCAGATTCAAAACACAAAAATATTCCTCAGAGAAACCAGTTTTTTAGTTGCACAAAGATGGTTTTAAATCTCACTTTTGAGCACTTAATAAAGACCACAGTTTCACATTTGTCAGATCTAAAACTGAAGCCTTCAGTCAGCTGGTAGAAACTGATAAGATGTTAAGATTATCATTTATTGTCATTTGCAAGCAAAATGCCACCCTTACTGTGATACAAGCTTCTCCAGATTCTGCTGCTTATTTTTTTTATTTTTTTTTAGCTGAAGTGAATATTTCTGGGTTTTTATGTTCACTGGATAAAACAAACAATTTGAAGGTGACATTGTGGGATGAGAGCAGGTGTTCTGAGAGCATTTATAAAGTAAATAAGTAATTTTTTTAATTTATTTTTTTATTTTACCTTTATTTAACCAGGAAAAAAAACACATTGAGATTAAAATCTCTTTTTCAAGTGTGTCCTGGGCATGACAAGTATACACATTTATTGATTAATCAGTAGTGAAAATAATTGTTGGTTCACAACCTGTGAAGTGAGGGAGGTTTGTTTCTCCGGCAAAATAAGCAAAGACTAGAGAACGTCATTAAATGCATGTTTTTAATTCACCTTCTTCAGATCCCAACAAGTACAGAAACCTACTGAGTTTAGCAGCTTGCTTTGGTGCAGTTCAAACAGTTTCTTTGCTTGGTGCATGCAGACATAACCTAACAGCCTCAGTGGGATCCCAGGAGATTAGGTTAGAGGGATGTGGGGCAAACATAATACATGACATGAACTCACAACTCTTGAAATGAAAAGTGGGCATCCTTGTTCAGCTGAGCAATGTTTCCCCATTTTTAAAGTGAGTTCTGTATCCACAGTTTGTAGGCAGATGATGTGATGAATGTATTAGACTGACAAAATGATTATCTTCCAGGCCTACTGTCTTCTTTGTGGAAGTTTCCTGTTTGTGTTTCAGCAGAATTGTTGTCGCTGGAGGAGCACAAAGAGGAAATTTAATCTTAAAAAGACAGTAACTTTGGTTAGTTTTACTTGTATTTCATCATGTTGAATATTGCAAAAGCCCCAGATCATTAAACTTAAAAACGATGACATTTAAGAGGCTGGAGCTCATCCCATAATTGAGTTGTGTGAATCACTCCAGGGGATTTTTAAAATGTGTTCTTCTGTGTGCAACAGAAAAATATGTGTTGGATTTATTTTATTGTGTGAAAGATAAGTTGTAATCTATTGCATCTCTCAGAATATCTAACGTCATTAATGCACTTTTTTCCCACGTCAGACCTTACAGCTGGAACTTCCTCTTTTCTGGCTCACAGCGAGGCTTCTTAGTGGTTTTATCAGATAGCATGACCTCATCCCAGTCCCGGCCTCTCTTCATTTGTGCAGTGTTTGTTGTTTTTTTTAGGATTTTACTGATCAATTTTAGGGGATATTTTTGTTTGTCCTCAACGGGATGTCAGTCTGTAGCCTTTTCCTCTAAATAAAATTTTCTTATAGGAAAAAATTCATACAGGAACACACCCTTCCAGAGCAACAGCCTCACCTAGCAGGACGATGTTCCCTGTTAAACCCCCAAAAACGTCTCAGGAACAGCTCACCTATCAAGATAAAAGGCACAAGGCTTTGACTCTGGCTCCAAACTCGTCAGATCCAAATCCATGCGGTGCACTGGAACAAGCCAGATCCAGGAAGTCCGTGTTTGCTTCCTGCATCCCAGACGCCACAGGACACCCCCATAGGTCCTATGTTGATGGGTCAGAACAGCTTTGGTGGCAGCAGAAGGGATCTGAATAATCCTAGGTGTGTATTGTGTATTTATACTGACTTTTACATTCTTTTTCATATTTTTTCATTCTTTTGAAACAATTATCCTACAAAACACTTTGTGCTTCCACTTTAGGTTTTGGTTGGGAATTTGTATTCCAAAGGAATGTCTGGGAACCGTTTAGCAAAATTACCACACAGTCATTAATTAACTACGCAGCCTAAGCAGAAGTCCAAACACTCAACCTCAGCACCAAGCCATAAAAAGATATTGTGAGATATGGATTTTGCCAAAATGTTTGTGTAGCATTAGTCAGACTTTGCGTAGCCAAACAATTCCCCCAACTCTACCGTCCATCATCTGATCTGGTTGCTGCCAGATCAGATGATGGACAACCAAAATTCCACAGTTATGAAAATACTATTATCGGAAATATGTTGAACTTTTGGCTTTGGTAAGTCAACTTGCGTAAGGCTACAGAAAATCCAGGCCCCGCACTGTAGTGTCAATTTGAATGCGCAGATAACGTTTCAGTGGCATGTGAGGAAGGCCTAATAGCCCACATCCGTATGGCCTGTCCTTGCTGTCAGCACTGTAACAGCCTTGAGAGACTCCCAGCACTTCCTGTAGTTTGACCTTTGACTTAAAGCTCTTATCACTCTCTGTTTGCGAGCAATCCCACGCATGGGATGTCATATTTTTTTTGTTAAGAGTGTTGTTTTCCCAAAACTCAGTAAAAAACATCCCTCTTCTCCTTTCTTTCGTTATCTGTGACTCGGGGCTGGGCTGGGTGACAACAGGACTGCTCTTTGATTAAAAAAAAATGGCTTCTCACAACCAAACCCTATGTTAATAGAAAATAACATGTAACTAAGGTCAGTGCTGTGGTATTGATTCTTTCAGTTGATATTAACTCCACTTTAACTTTGAAGCATGCTTGGTATGTTGTCAGAGAAATGACAGCGGGATAAGAAAGATGGGAGAACAAGAGCAGCTCTCTCAGACTCTCCCCTCACATCAAACACTACACATTAATGAACAAGCTTGAACTCTGCAAATGTCCAAGTTATTAGTTACTAGTAATGTGGCCTTTGACTTAAATAAGCATGTTGGGCATCTCAGTGCTCTTAGCTGGAAACTTGTGCTGTTATTGCTCTTTTATTATCAAAATGCTGACGTGTTGGACTATGAAAGCTTACACAAACATAGCTGGCAAAAGTCAGTAAAGATTGTGTTACAGCTGTGATGCCATAGAAGCACATTAGTACTCGTGGCACTGTTAACTTGCAGATCAGTGAAGACATCAGTAATGCTGAAAGATACACGACTGTTTGCATCTCCATACAAGGACTTCTTCAGGGAACGCTATGCTTATTTCAGCACGACACTTCCAAACTACATTCAGCACACATGTTCTAACAGAATGATCTCACATTCCAGAACTATCACACTCTGAAGACATCTGGTGCATTATGAACCAAAAACAAAGGAGATCACGAAATGTTGAACAGATGAAATACTTTAACTAAGCTAGCATTTGAAACTACTGCAAATGCTTTCACTGGTTACCAAATACTAGAATCAGAAGAGGTGATGCAAGGCAGTGGTGAGCATCTCCCTTTCATCATGTCATGTTGTCTTTGCATTTTATCAAGTGAATATAGGCTTCAAGTGACTTCATTGCATTCTATTTATTTGATATTTAAACACCGCATTCTCATTTGTCTGGTTGTAAAAATCAAGGATGTGGATTTGCATGAACTAAATGAACTTAGTGAAAGAAAATGACCAGATATGTGTATAGTAAGTAATGATTATGCATCGCAGCTTTCCTATTTGCCACCATCTCATTTTTTGTGTGTATGTGTGTTTTTTTACACCTTTTATTTCTAGGAATAAAAAGAAGTGAGCTGGCAATGTGCATCTCCTATCACTGATTCTCTGTTCTTCAAACATGCAACTCAGTTACAGCGTGAAGCTAGTCTGTGCAGGATGCAACAACCATGTGACTTCCTGTAGACTAACCCACAGACAGGAAGTGGTTTGAAGGCCTCATGCACATCATTGCTCTTCGCCGGGCTATTCCAGCAGCTGACTTTGTCTCAGCTCAGGTGAAGCATAGCATATGAAAATGCTTCACTGAGCAGGTACCAGACTCATTAGCTGAGTTCCCCTGAGATGAGACAAACATTTGCAGAGTCACAGGGATGTTTTAATGTAACACTCTTGCAGTCAGGTTGTTAAATGAAGGACACACACACACACACACACACACACACACACACACACACACACACACACACACACACACACACACACA
>JAVDPK010002570.1:226090-240054 GCA_034780415.1 Cichlasoma orientale | reverse complement strand
CTAAAACTAAATTTAATTTTCGTCAAAAGACTATGACTAAAACTAAATCAAAATTTGCTGTCAAAATTAACACTGCTAATCACTGAAGACGAGACCAGGGAAGTAAAACTAAATGCAAAACATAAGAGACTATCAAAATAAGACAGGAAGTCACAAACACAGAGACTAGGACTAAGACATGTGACACAGAGACAGAAGATAAATAAAATGGAGAAGAGGCTGACTAACTGCAGGACAAACACACAGACCAGACCAGGACTGAATGGAAATACGAAAAAGGGAATTAACAACCTAACAACAAAAGCAGGCAGGGAACAACGGGCACAAAGAACAGGAGACACAACTGAATGAGGAGACAAGATAACTAAAATGGGACCCCAGACCACCATGAGGACAGGACACAGAGGGGCAAACAGGCACGGGGACACAGAGATGGCGACAGAAACACAAGGGGGCCAGGAACACAGGAAATATAACGTAAACAGAACCCACGAAGAGAACGAAAGAACCACCAAAACCCGAGAAATATAAATATGAAGAAACAAACCAGGAACTGCAATAAAGAGACACTTCAAAGCCCTCGGTCCTGGACCCAGAGAGCACGACAGCACATTCTAATAATATGTGAACATCTTTTGTGTAACACATTTTCATATTATGTTTAACTTCAGTTTGTTTAAAAAAGTTTCCCTTTAGCTGTCTGTTTGCAGTATAATGTGCATAATGCACGATGCGCGGTGCCACACAGTTAAGCAGCATTTAAAGTGCGATTCATTGTTGAAGAATGTGTTTAATGGCTTTAAATGTCTTTGTTGGGACAGTTTTTGACATTGTCCATTTAACAGCCCTCAGATTTAACTTGATATCCGAGTGTTTCTTAGTTTTAGACTAGTCGGTTAGTCTTGTTTAGACTACTAAGACATTAGTCACCAGGAACAGCCCTATTATGGGCAGCCTGGTCAAGCATCTCTCCCGAACACCACTGCCACACAGCTGCTCAGTCACCACCCCATCAATTCGCCTGCTCCTCGCCGTCGCTGCAGCAACTCCCCAGCTCATCACCACTCTCGAAAGCGTGGTTCCCAACGGTGGGACCGGCAGCCCCAGTCTGCCGACACTGCGTTCCCTGTGCGGCCCCCCGCTCGTTCCTGCCGCTCCATCCGTGTGTGCCGGCACTGGGTAACTGGAAAGCAGCTCCAAAGTGAGTCGAACTGTTTTGTCCCCTGGTGCTCATCCTCTGCCAGAACCAGTCACCACAGAGTGTATTTCGTGCTGATAAATCAAAAATATAGTTAAAATCTTGAACATCTGGCAAAAGATATGAGAGAAACTGTAAGATAAAAGTCACTGCTTGGCCATTTATAGCCCACAAAGAACTAATCATCACCTCCCAAAAACCTTCATCATTTTTCAACTTGAAAACATTTCTTCAGTATTCTTTGTGATGAAGAAGACCATGTTTGAGGAAGAATATCACACAGATAATATACTGTTTCACTCACAAACAGCCAGGCCTTTGGGATGGATAAAATGGGTCTAAGAATTTGCTGAATGTGTTTTTAATAGCTCATCTGATTAGTCACTGTAACAACTCAGCGTTCAATATTATTTCCATGACATATAACATATAAAAGCTGACATATTATCGAGTTGAGCAGAATATTAGTCAGAAACCCCTGTAGTTCATATCTGCTTTGGATTTGCGGGAATCTTATTGAACGTCAGATAAAGAGATTAATGCTAATTGTGCACATGTGAGTTCAGCAGAAGCTGCAGACTAACTTCTTCTTATGTTTGTTTTTTTTTGTAAAGCACTTCAGGGTTTCCACCGGGACGAGAGACCAGAGGGAGCACTGAGGAGAATTTTTCCCAACGAGGAGCCATCAGATCACAGTTCCTCTTCAGCAATGACTAATAACTGATCATCTATTGCTTTTTTAAAACCCCAAACAGGCCTCTGACACTGGTGAGGTCTGCTGGGGGTGCTGTCACAGATAAAGCTGTGACTGTCGCTCCACGTTGGTCCAGAGTCTGCTGACGTCATTCCAGGTGGAGGTATTTTAGTGGTTGCCCTCCAGAACCTACATCAAGTACTTTGCTTCTTGTTTGGGCTGCTAACACTTGGACTAGCCTAAAGCCATCACATTCATTCAGAGACTGATGCAAGCTTGGGACAGAAAACAAGAGACTTACCTACCAAACCTGCAAACTTTTGGAACTCGAAGCTTTTAAAGTTTGACTGAAAAAATAAATAAATGTCTGCACACATGAAACTAAATTATGCTTTGCTTCTTTATAAATGTAACTTGTGTAGATTAAACCTGTTTTCTGCCATTTGGGCCCCCTGGACAACTTTTATATTACTGTCACGTTGTCTTTCTGCTGATACCTCCACTGATGTAAACTGCATTTTCAGATGAGCACTGGCAGTTGTTTAAATGAGGAAAATAAAATATGCATATGCTCGGTGGAGGGCGAGGGTCCATCCTGCAGGGGTGAGTGCTGGCAGTGGAGAGGAGATCTGTTTCTTGGAGAAGACGTAAGTGAAGCAAAGGTTTATCCGCCTTTTGGCCAGGAGGCAGCTCACTGGAAGAGGTAAAAGGGACAATCAAAACAGGAAGAAAATCACTGGAGTAGTTACAAAGTTACAAAGGACTGGATACAACAGGCTCGATCTGAGAGACGTGAAAGTTTGGGTGGACCCGGAAGGTCACCGGGAACTTAAGCCTCACAGCTGTGGGGCTAAGGTCTCAATTTTCAATGGCTCAATATAGTGAGGAGCTAATTTCTTAGACAAATATTTCAGAGGAATGTCTTTAGCACTCAACCAAATCTTTTGACCTTGGTTGTAATGAGAAGTAAGGGTTTGGCATTTGGCCGGACACTGATTCTGACCGGAGGCCCGGAGAAGAGCAGCCCTGGTCTGTTCCCAGACTCGCCGACTTCTCTGCCGGTGATGCTGAACAGATGGAACAGCCAATTCCTGGTTTAGTCTTTCTGTTTGTCTGTGAGTGGAAACCAGAACTAAGGCAGTCTTTGGCCCGCAAGGCAGTACAAAAGGTTTTCCAGACTTGAGAGACAAATTGGGGGCTGCGATCAGAAACAGTTTCAACAGGAATTCCATGAAGTTTGAATATGTGTTTGACTAGGAGATCGGCTGTCTCAGTGGCAGAGGGAAGCTTAGCTGGTGCGATGAAGTGGGCTGATTTGGAGAAACTGTCTATGACTCAGAGAATGAGTGTCTTGCTGTTGGAGGGTGTTAACCCAGTTACAAAGTGTCTCCAGGGTATGAGTGGTACTGATAATGGTTGGGGAAGACCTGAGGGTGACTGAGAGCTACTCATATTGTGAGCACAGACAGAACAGGCCGCCACGTACTCTCTCACATCTCTTTCTAGGGGGAGCCACCAGAAGTATTGCTTAAGGAAGGCAATGGTTCTACTCACCCCAGGATGGCAGGTGAACCTGGCTGTATGTCGCTGTATGGAGAGTATGAGAGCGGGCTGTGGAGGGAACATAGTGGCGGTTGGGTGGCCCAGTCCCGGGATCTGGAACAGCTTGAAGGGCCTGCTGGATAATGCGCTCTAACTCCCAAGTTAATGCCCCCACGGAGCATGTGGCTCAGAATTGTCTTGGGTTCCGGCTCTTTGTGGTTGGCAGTGAACTGGAGGGATGGAGCATCCGGTTTTGTGTTTTTGGATCCTGGACAATAAGAAATATGACAGTTAAATCGAGCAAAGAACAAAGACCAGCGTGCTTGGCGGGAGTTTAATCTCCGGGCATTCTCTACTTACATGAGGCTCTTTTGATTGGTCCAAATAACAAATAGCTGTTTCCTTCTAGCCAATGTTGCCTCTCCTTTAACGCTAGTTTAATGGCAAGATGTTCGTTCACGGTCTCCACCATCATAATTCCTCTCAGCAGGAGTGAGTCAGCGAGAGAAAAAAGCACATGATTGGAGCTTACTATTAGGTCCCGATCTCTCTACAAAGGACTGAAGATCAGGCTGAGGTTGAACCAGGATTGGTGCTGAAGTGAACCTTTGCTTGAGTAGAGGGATACTTTGGGAGAGGTTAGTTGTGGCTACCTGACACTAATTCCAGATGAAACAACAGTAGAAAAGTGAACCCAAGGAACAGCTGGAGCTTTTTTTGCTCCAGGTCAGCTGGAGTTTGCCGTTCCACCACGTCCTCGATTTTGTCCCGAACACAGCCCAGAAATTTCAGAGGAAGAGTGAAACTTGTGTTTCTCAGCTCTTACATACAGCCTGTTTTCCAACAGGTGCTGCAACACACTACAAACGTGGACCTGATGCTCCTCGAGTGTTCTGGAAAAAACCAAGATACACAAATACCAAAACACACGAAGTCTTAGCATCGTTAATTAATGCCTGAAAAACTGTGGGGGCGTTGGTGAGACCAAAGGGCATAACCAAGTCCTCAAAATGTCCCAGTGGAGGTTTGAAGGCTGTCTTCCATTCATCCCCCTCCCTAATCCGAACCAAGTGATATCCCTAAATCCAGTTTGGTGAAGCTGACGGCTCCTTGCATGTGTTCAAAGAGGTAGAGGCTATTTATTGTCAGTGATGATCTGATTCAGTCCTCTATAATCCATGCATGGCTGCAAAAAAGAATCCAGCCCCCACCGGAGACAAAGACGGCCAAATGATCCCAGCCGCCAGCGACTCACGGAAATATTTTTCCATCGACTTTCCATCGAGTCGATGTGCAGGAACTTTCAAATTAGTTGTTTAAAATAGTAAATACTACTCAGAATTACTACGTCAAGAGTACATATGACTTACGAATTCTGTACATTTCTTATTTTGTGACTAAATAAAAAAAAATCCTGGTTTGCCTACTTTTACTTAGTACAGTTAACTAATTAGAATTTACAGTGCACTTGGATGAGCTGCCTTAGATATGCCTGAAATAAAATGATTTCTGTAAAAACATGAATAAATAAATTAATAAATTATATGTAAACATTTGATGTTTAAATTCATATGTGTCTATATTTTGAGGGTTTGGAATGCCGCCTATCAGCTTTGCTCACACAAACATGTAAAGAAACTACAGAATGTCTCTTTAGTTGACGAAGGACAGGACAGGACAGCATTATGACCCCACACTGTGCTGAGATCACTTCCACTTGAGCCACTGCTGTATGCCTTCACTTCCTGGGTGAATTCAGTGGGTGTGTCGATGCTTTCACACCGACTCCCCTAAACTCTGAGATGTTTGGCTCAACCTGCTAAAGGACATTTTGATCCCTCATTTTTCATGTTCCTCAGTTTTGATTTGATGCAGAGCTGAAACGTCTGAGAGATTGTTGTGATATTGTGCTTATTTTGGGGCAGCTGTAAGTATAGGTGTATGCAGATATAATATTATAACATGATTATTAAAGCTACTTTCAACTGCTTTCTTGTCACAAGGGGTCACCACAGAGTTTTATACTAGATGCTCTTCCTGACACAACACCAAAGGGGGTTGTGTGTAACACAAGTTAAATCTCCTGTGTTTGGGTCTTTCCCTGTTACACTGTTATAAGGGTCATGCCACCTGTCTTTACCGTTCTTAGCCAGCCTCGATAACATGTTGCGGCCGTGCAGAAAGTTTTGAACATGTACCAAAATCATGGTGAAACACATTATGCAGGTTACTTCCTCAAACAGAAGAGGCAAAAGTAGGCTTGTAGCCTTCAGACGGGACCAGCAGCTCGGCTGGGGGAAGGCAAACACTGAAGAGGACGGAGAAATAAACTCGTACGTGCACTCAGCAGGTTAGATTGAAAGAAAAATGCTGAAAATAATGATTTGAAAGTTGGAAAATGCACGGGTTTTTTACAGGACAGATTTCCATCGTAAATGGATGCACAAAACATTAAAAACAATCAGCAGAAATCAGGAGAATTTAATGTCTGATGCTCAAAATTTGCTGGGGGAATGACCCATCCTCAAGCCTCAGGTCAGGCTCATGATTGCCATTCCAGCTCACAGGTATCAGAGGGAGCGTCTGGGCTCTGTGCCACACCACACTGGGAAAATCATTTCTTTTTTGGACCTGACTTTTATTATGAGACATTAAGATTTCTGGGAGATTATCGGCCACTTCTGTCCTCCTCCATCGTGTTTCCCACAATGAAATCCAATCGCTTATTTGTCCACCGCACCGTCCTGTCAGCTCCCTCCTCCCACACACCACTGCACTGGTGAGCAGCCATGTCAAACAAACTTGACTGAGAGGGCTCGGACGGAGACTACAGGGCACTCAGACAAACTCGATCGCACACAATCTCAAACAAACAATGCAAAGACTGAGCACGCCAAGATGATGCTAAGCTCACGACAGTGGGAAAATGTTTTCATTTCGATTCTTCACGGGGGTTTCACTTGTGCAACAGTTATTTTAAAATCCAAGGACAACACCCTCATTTAAAGTTTGTTTTTGTGTCCAAATATGCTGGTAAATAATGTTTGTTTAGGATTTCGGAGGGGTTAAGTCAGGCTGTTCCTCATGGGAAACACCAAAAACAGATTCACCCACAGCTGGAGATGCTGCACTGTGTCTTCTGTTGATGTAACATGAGGTTCACTAGGGGGCAGCAATCATTAGACTACCACATGGTGGCTCCTCATGGCTCAGTGAGAAAAGAAAAACGTTCTAAAATAGCCAAAAGACAAAGAGTACACATATCACACAGACATCACAAATATAGAGTTTCACCTGGCTCGCAGGATGAATCCACAAGGCGTGGAGTCATGATTAAATAAGAAAAGGGGAGGAAATGAAAATAACTAAACTGTTGATGTAAAGAAAAAGTGCAGAAGGGAAATGCAGGGGATGGGAACACAGACCACATGCTGCTTAAGGTGGAACCCTGTTTTGAGCCATAGCATGTGCTGCGAGGACGCAGAAACACGCACGCGGACTGTTTGTTCAGAGAGGCCGGACAGTAAGTTCTCCCCATGGCTGCAGGTGGTGTGTGTTTGTATATGAAGTCCTTCGGCCCAGTGACTCTCCCGTCACACTGCTTGGATGATGAATTTGTTTTGCATCACAGGCCATCGCACTTCAGCGCTGGGACACGGCAGCATCAAGGCTCTGTTTATGGGACTTTACCCTTAAACTCAAAACCAGTGCATCAAAAATCCTGAAGCATGCTGAACTACTCGCTTGAAGTTTCCTTCTCCACATGTGTGCGTTTTTCAGGCTGCATTTCCAAGGGAACATTTATTTAACAGAAGTTCACGTCTGTATCTGTCAGATGTCTCAAAACCTGCACAACCAAAACTTCCCAAGCAGATATCAGTGTAACCCAATGCTGCCCTCTTCACCCATGATTGCACCCCCACCCACCCACCCACCCATCCAACACTATAATAAAATTTGCGGATCATGCTAACACCCTTTGGGCTGATCATCATCAATAAAGCCCAACAAAGACTGTTCTTCCTAGAGGTTTAAAACAGCTGAACTTCTACAGAACCACCACCGAGAGCGTCCTCACGATCAGCGTCACGGTGAGGTGAAGACTGCACAGCGTGTAGCAGGGTTGGAGCTCCCACGCCTAGAGGATGTCTGCACCATCCAGCTGAGGAAGAAGGCCAGCAGCATCATTTCACACCCCGGTCACACTCCAATTGAACTTTTGCAGACAGACAAAAGATACAGACTAACACAATCCAACAAAAACAGACTGAGGAGCAGCTTTCCCCCCCACGCTATGGACTCCATCACCCTCCGCCCAACCTCCATTCATTCATTTCTAGAAATATTTGGGTGCTTTTTAAAAAACAAACTTTAGATTTGCGAGATTTTTTTTTTTTTTTTAAAGATTTACACTTTACAAAGTCCGGGAATCACAGTGACTCATTAGTTTGCTTTTTCCCATCTGATTTATTAAGAATAACAGAGGCATAAAAGAAAGCTACAGTTTGCATTTAACCCTGAAGTCCCATTCATCTGCAGCCCTGTGCTGCGCTCACTCCATTCACGAGTTAAACACGTTGCTTCATTAAGGACCACGGTTTTCCAATTTGACCGTAGACCGTATTCCAAAGGAGGCTGTTCTATCCTCTGACATTCAAAGATTCACATTATCAGAGGACATCGAGCTCTTTGATCAGTTGAGGAGCTCTTTTAAAGCTTCCCTGTGCCGTTTGGACCCGTGACACCGTTTATGGACCCGTGCTAATTGCCGCTTAAAGCAAAAGTAAAAGCATGAGAGATCAAACCATGTGGGGAATCTTCTGTTCAGAGTCCAGCGGGTGCCAAAAAACTCTTACATAAACTTGTTAGAACCAGTAAATGGTGGCCTGTTGTCTCAGCCAAGTTTGACTGATAAATGAGTTACCGGCAGCTGCCTGTGTGGGGAAATTTCAGGGATCACTGTACCGTCACAAATCAGTCAGTGCTGATGTAACTGTGCTTGAAAGTTTGTGCAAAATCAACATGCGATATTTAGTATGAATGAATTAACCCCGACCCTGAATGCAGGAGGAGTCTTACTCGCTCACCTGACAGCAAGGCTGCAGGATGGTCGCGTTAGATGTTTCAAACTGTACAAATGATGGTGAGAATAAAATCGAAGCAAAGAGCAGAAGGATCTTTTCAGAGTTAATGGGTTACCTGTAGATCTTTCCGAGGCTCCAGCTCCAGCGGTATTAAAAAAAGTAACTACTTGAGACGATCAAAGCAGAGCTGAGCTGTAAGGTGATATCACTGAGGGTGAGAAGTTGGCAGCTACCACTAATGAATCTGTCTTGGTGAATATCACTCTCGTTTGGACTTGCATTGCTCTCCAGGCGGGGATTATTTAGCACATTATAACCAAAATCCAGCAGAAACACCAAATCAGGTGTAAAGAGCACTCTCTCTGCTTTCAAGGGGTCGAATCACACGAGCAAAATTCAGAAAACTCTTTCATTATCTCAGAGTTTGCCTTTTGAGGAGTAATAATGGTGCCAAGCAGAACTCATCCACTTATCATTTCAAACTTCCTTTAATACTAAGTGTCTCCTTACAATGGCTCCTGTCAAGGTGGAATATGTTCTTGAAGTTGATACACCAGAAGCAAGAAGAACAGGTAGTGTGAGGATCTGATCGGCTTAGGCGATGCCACGCCTGATGCCTGAGGGGTGGCTGTAGCTCAGGAGGTCACCCACTGATTGGAAGGTCAGCGGTTCGATTCCTTGCTACTCCAGGCTGCACGCCAATGTACGAAGGTGAACCTGTGAAGGCGGTGCGACGCTCTGGGCAATGTTCTGCTGTGGAATGCACTTTGAAATGTTCCATCTTCATAACCTCTTCCCTGCTACACTACAAAAAATGCTCAGGAATGGTTTTAAAATTGTTCAAAATTCCCTTAAATGTCAATGAAATTGAGAATTTGTGGGATGTGCTGCAAAAACAAGAGAGGCCCACCTCACACTCTCCAGAATGATCTGGATCCTGATGACATCTGTCTGCAAGAGGGGGCACCTCCAGAATATTGGGCAGGTGGCTTAAATGTTGTAACTAATTGATGCTTTTATCAGTTTTAAGATGCAATTAAGGTTCAAATAGCACAATATATAAAGAACCGTCTGCCGGATGGGATGCTTGTGCCGTGGGTCGCCCTGTCACCTCACAGCAAAAAGGTTGATGGTTCTAATCAGGTCACCTGAGGACATACAGAGTGGACTGGGCATGTTCGGTCCAGTCTCCTCCCTGAATGGAAATACATGCTTGTTAGTTTAACTGGTGTTTCTAAGTTGGCAGCAGATGTGGATGTGTGACTGTGTGGTTGTCTGTCTCTGTGTGTCAGGCCTGAGATGGACTGGGGACCTGTCCAGGGTGTAGCTTGGATAGGCTCCAGCCCCCTGGTGACACACAATTGCACAAGTGGTTAGAAAATAGACGGATGGATGGAAACTCGTGGCTCATGATTACAGGGGAGTCACGGAGTCATCTGGAGTCATCTGATTTTCCTGCGTGATCTTTGACAGCCACAGAAGGTCTTTTTACAAAACTTACTGTTTTTCTGTTGACATTTGAAGAACCTTTAAAGAATTATCTAGCTACAATGAAGCTCGACATGGCACATGTCATGGCTCTTTTTAAAATAAAACTCCAACCTTTTTTTGGAGTAACTGAAACAGCAATAAAAAGGCTTCTTCTTCTTCTTCTTCAAAAAAAAATGAAAGTGTGACTTACAGTGTACAAAACCACACTGAGGAATTCCCTAACCCCACAAGGGTGGTTCAACACGATTTTTTTTTTCACGACTTGCTTTGCAGTATTTTATATTTTCCACAAACATCCCATAAAAGTTAGCTTGTGTTTCACAAATGTGAAGAAATATGGGTTCAAACATTTTTCAGGGTGCTGCAAAGAGAGCATTTTGAATCCAGAGAGAAGATTCTAGAAGCACCTCCGGAGCAGAGTTAACCCGTGTGCTGAGCTTCGTGACATGAATACATGCGAGAAGCAACTATGTGCACTCTTTCTACCCAAACTGCTTAGCCTTCTTCTGTGAGTGCTACTGGTGTTTATTTAGATGAAGAAGTTATGAGCCTGAGAGGATTTCTACATCAGCAAAAGGACAAAATAACAAACACGACATCTTTGGGTTCCTTGCGGAGTCTCTGTTTTGCTTGTCCTGTCTCTGGTTCTCCTGCACACGGATGCACTGTCCCTCTCCAGTACCAGGAAAGGTGTCCACTTAAATACTGCTTTCTTGGAAATGAGAGTTACCTCTGATGTGGAATCAGGTGTAGGAATTAGCATCAGACAGAGAAAAAAAAGGAGGGGGGGGGGAGGACTTGGGCACTGCACGGCAACCCATCCTAATGAGCTGGAATAAGCGTCACTGAGTCATTCAGCAGAGTTGTAGGATGCATGTTTAGACCTGTGGCATTAAACAGTAACAGATTACAAAACACAACTGCAATTTACAGCTAAATAACCCAAATAAAACCCTGCAAGGTTTCCTGCCAGGAACAGACATCCGCAGCAATAAACTGTGTGAAGGAAACATCCATGTGTTGAAAATGCACGAGTGATGCTTCATGATAGGTCCGCCTGCTCGGCTTGCCAGCAAAGGGGAGAGTCTGTGAAGATTCCTGCATCTCTTTCTATCTGTTTCACACACTCAGGCTGAGGGCAGTGATAAGATGCAGGAGGAGGGCTTGACTGCTTGAGAAATTCGTAAAAATGTGAGGCATTTTCTCGAGTATGCGCATGGCAGATTATGATAGCATAAAGTACTTGATGCTGATGGTATTGTTGGTGCACTGAGCTCTGAGTTGATAGGGGGTGTTTCTCTGTTGCCTGATGGTTAACCTCTGATGATCTTTAATGTTTTAAGTATTTTAGGCTCACATCTAAAGTAATACATCTCTACTGTTTCTATGGGATGGGGATCCATGGTGCTGTAATGAATAAAAAGTTCAAGCTTACAGAGCATTTTTTGGCTTTTAAGCACTGATAGCGTCACTATCAAATGTTGCTATAATAGCCAAAATACTTAAAAATAAGTTTATAGTGGCCAGTCTTCCCCTTACACTAACTTTAACTTCATTTACATTTTGGCATTCTTTAACTATCTAATTAAATAAACGGACTTTGACATTATTTTCCAGCATTTTTATTACAGAATAATACCCACTAGCATACTTTATAAGGGTACATGGGGCCTGGGTTCTTTCAAACACAGCTAACATTGTCTTATGATTTTAATTTGTAAAGCATGGCAGATGAGTTTGTGTGCCTTATTTCCCGATCTTTTGATATAATACCTCCGAGCACCTTTTAAAATTGCCCACTAGGAATTCAGTCGTGAACTCCGCCTTCTCAGTATTTAAATCCACAAATGTCACCCGGAGCTCAGAGAACTAGAGAACTTGATCTTGACCAACACGTTTGGATTGAAGGGAAAAGCCTTACAACAAAATCCAGCCTCTGAGCTCTAATTGCCTAAAAGGTGAGACTTGTCTTTGCTTATTTTATGTAAAAAATAAATCAATAAAATAGCAGGCAAGACTTCACAGGGTGACTTGCACCGTGAATTTATGGTTGCAGTTTTTGGACATTTTTAGCATAATGTAAAGTCTGGTAGAGTAGTTTAATGAAGCAGCTGTTCATACTTTCCACTGCTACGTGATAAGTTCCACTAGTGTGTTTAAAAAAAAAAATACTCATCAAGCGACGCTGTTTCTTATATTTTTGGGTATAAGCAACAGATTTTTCCATTATTTATTCTACTTTTCTCCCCATGAAGGTTTCATCTGCAGCCTCCAATCCGGTAATCTTGGAAACACTATCACACTTTTTTTTATTTTTTAAATTTTATTTATTTTCCTCCCACTCTTGGGATTTAACCTTCGCCCAGTCCGCGGCTTCGCCCCCCTCCTCCCAGAAAGAGGGTGTATAGTTGAAGTTGGCCCGGAGATGTGGTCCTTTCTCCCGCTTACTGTGTATTGCATCAGCCTGCTTTCCCTCCAGCGGCTGCTGGCTTTGCCGGTTGAGGAGCGTCCATACGGGAACAGGTAGGACAAACCACTTTACTCCTACTGCTATGACTATTACCACTAATACTGCTATATTTACGTCTCCTACTACCACTGCTGCCGTACTAATACTAGTTTGGTGCGCTTATAGACGCACTCTTGACTGCCTGATAGGACCGTAAACGCACCTGGAGCCGCTACATGTAAATGAAATATTACTGCGCCGCTACGAAGGCGGTTTATACCTGCTTAATAAGCACTATGACCTGCAATATTAGATTTATTATCACATTTTAATTAGCTGTACTATCGTTACATGTCGAACGCAACTTTTTTTTTCCTTGCGTAACTTAGTTCAAATTTAATTTCAAGCTAACATTAGCGTTACATTCCCAAGTATTTGTATTTTTTCAGGCGAGTTTGGCAGTTTTGTAACAAGAACACGTAACCGCTGGATACACATGCATTACAGTGGCTTAAGCCTCTTTTTTTTTTTTAAAAAAAAACACGCGTTTACTGTTCAGTTAGTGTGAGGCAGCCTCTGAAAAGTTTAATCATTTTGCCTGCGGGCGAATCAGTCACGGGGGTTAGTGTGTGTAAACGTGAGGCTGTGAGCTGTGTGTCAGGCTGACAATAGATAATACGCACTGCAAGGTCAAAGGCTGTCCCATGACACAATAAAACACTTTATCTCTCCTGGAGATATGTGGCTTTTTCACATACCGTAAAAAAGAGAAGCAAAACCCAAGTTAATTTTGGAATAATGACGTCCTCAGTGTCTGGAATCAGTGCAAGTGCAGAGACCTTATTAATTTTTATTGTTTTATTTATAACATACGGTCGTATCTCCTCTCATTGTGAAAGCAAATGGTTACCTTTACAATAAGTGATTATGACACAATGGGCAAGAAATGGGATATATTAGATCAGATCTAAGGTACATGTGACCTTTAACCTAGATTTAACTCTGCCACTGAAAATGACAAGGGAGGTAACTGACATCAGTGCTGCAGGAAGCCTGTATTTTATAAGCAGTTAAGATGTTTTAAATTTTCTAAATTCCAAATATTTTTCACAATCACGGCTCCTTTTTTCTTCCTCTTCTTCCTCCACCTCCTGCTGTCAGCAGATCTCACAGGAGGAACTGTTCATAGTGGCTTTTGTTCGGTCTGATCTCCCTGTCATCGAGCAGGGAAAATGTAATTTCTAAAGGTGGGAAAACCAGTTTGTTTTTATGAATAGCCCCGTCATAAATACCATCACAGGCCATTGTAAAGGCTCATGTGAGGAGATGAATGGCACCTGTACTTTTCCACTCTTTTCGCGGCAGAGCTTTTCATCTTTATTGGCCTTTATTAGACGTGAGGCAACAGCGCAAACACGTGTGATTAATAACCGATCAACACACACACACACACACACACACACACACACACACACACACACACACACACACACACACACACACACA